>VZTD01003425.1:77152-192259 GCA_013397725.1 Rhagologus leucostigma | reverse complement strand
GGGGGGGGGGGCTCTGCTAGGACCGAGGGGGGAGGAGAGCAGAGGGAAAAGCACTGAAGAGGAGGAAGAGTGCCATAATAAAAGAGAGGAACAGGACAAAACTTGGAAGACAAATTCGTCTAAGAGACACCAAAATGCAGAAGAAGCACATAAAAGGGCTGAGTGGAGAAGAGGTCATGGGAAGGGAAAATACCAAGTCAGTTAACCAAAATGATTGAATAGCAAATGCTGTGCACAGGCTGTCTCCTTCAGTGCACGACATTATCTTCACCGTGCACCTTCTCCCTGCCTGCCCAGGGGCAGGGTGGTGCTGCTCTCTCTCTCTCTCTCTTTCTCTCCCTCTCTCTCTCTCTCTCTCTCTACTTTAAAGACACCCAAAGGCCCGTGCCCAGACCAGCAAAGGGTCTCAGGCGTGGGAAAGCTCTGCGTCGCCACTCTTCGCTTCCAGACACCTGGCATGCACACTGCAGGAGACACACAAGTGCCCTATGGCACAATCAGGGAGATCCACCCTTCCCAAAACCAGTTCCCATCTGAGACCAAGGGCAGTCCTTGAGATTTTCCATCCTGTGTTATTATTCCCTTGGTTATACATACAAAACGTAATTTTTTCCCCTGGTTCTACAGTTTAGGACAGACCCAAGAGCCCTGGTTTTAAGTTAATGGTTTCATTCTGGCCACTCTCATTGAGCATGGAATTCAAGGCTTAAAAGTCACTGAACTGAAATCAAGCAGAACTATTGCTGCCATCACCCCTTCAGGGGCTTGGTCTTTCTTGCTTTGCTGCTTTTTTCACAAGGGTTTTCCTGCTAGCAATCCCAGTCCCAAAAGCAGGGAGGGTGGAAGACCACATTACCCATGCCTTGCACTACAGGCAGTCAGGGATGACACAGCCCTTCGCAGCCCCACTTAGCTTATGATACTCAGAGAGACTGGTACAAAAGCCAGCTTCTTCTGGCCAGGGATCCTGGTTGTGGAGTCTTCCTCACTGCAGGTATATTCCAGAACCATTCTGGACACAATCCTGTGCAATGCGCTGTAGGATAACCCTGCTGGAGCAGAGACACTGGACCAGATAACTGAGCCAGTAAAGCTCTTCCAACTTTACTCATCTCAGACTCAGTGATCCTTCAAATGTGCTGGAGCAGCAGCATTGCTGCTCCTAGAGTTCAAGGAGTAGCTGAGCTGGGATTTACTGGATTGTGGCTCTCCTGTGGACCTATATGTCTGTCCCACTGGCTCAGAGGAGGTTTATCAGCATGGCTTCTCCTTTCCCATCATCGTCTTTCCTCCTAGAAGGCCAGTAGAGCTGTAAATATTTCCTGAATGAGCACAATTTAAATGAAAGGACTCAGAGAGGCAACTATTTGCCTGGAGATTACCTAAAGCAATGCAGCAAGAAAGGGAAAGCAAAGTTAAAGGGCAACAGAAATTCTGGCCTTCTGTGCTGGGTGGAGTTCAGAGGTTCCAAGAGAGCCCAGAAGGTTTAAATGAAAATGTAATTGTTTCAGGGTCTGAGCTGGCACCAGTCAAATCACAAAATACAGCTCTTACAAGTTGTCCCTGTGACTCATACCTGAGAGGTGTGTTATCCAGATATTAGCCTCTAGCATTAGTGCTCTGAGTTTGAAGCTCCTGGCCAGGGACAGGGCAGAGTCTTAATAAGAGCCTGTCATGTGAAATGACATGTTTGCGTGACTGACACCTGAGTGTGCTCAGTTCAGATAGGACAGGGAAACTAGTATATCTCTTTGACTCAAACTACATTTTTTTTAGCTCCAGTATCTCAGGCTGAGCCTTAGCCACCATGTCTGGCAGGGAACGTCCACCTGGGACCATTTACCACTGATAGCAGCTAGAAACCTCACATGTGGGGTGCTCCCTGACAAGTTCTTCAGGAAGATGTTACTGTACTCCCAAGTACAACTTAAAACAGTTGAACATCTCCTGGGACAAGCTAAACCTGCCTGGCAGGAAAGTTGTCTTCTGGCAAGAAAATTAGAAAAAAAGAAGTATTAATTACGAGACAGGATCAGTGTTTCTCCTTGGGATAGTGAATGAGATTGCCCCTCCCTATATAAACCAACAAACCCCTTTCGGTTACTATGTAAATGCAGTGTTACTCCAGCTCCTCCAGAGAGCTGGTTTCAATGAAGTCTGTTACAAACCAAACCAAGAGTGTTTGGAAGCACAAAAGACACCTCATCCATGTGGTTTTTGCTGCTCCTTGTTGAAGCATTCCTAAAGAGGGTAGGGAGGTGTAAGCGGCTGTTGTTGGAGACTGGGTGCAGGGGCAGGCAGACCTTTCATCTGTTCCCTGTGCCACTCCTATGCCTCTGTGGAAATGGGTGCACTACCACAAAGGCAGTGGAACTATGGACATTTGTTGAGTTTCTGCTTCTGCCCAGGCCATAGTTTCCAGGGGGGAATTCCACTCCAGTTCAGTGATCTCCAGGACTTGACCCAGTTGCACACGCATAGGACTCTCAAAGCTATCTGCATGGGGTTTGGACATGTGACATGGGGCCTGCAGGAGACCTTAGCCCCTCTGGAGTGGCAGCTAGAGCCAGGCAGGATGACCCAGGACATCTCAAATGTTTCCTGACCCCTGCACCTAGGCATCTGAATTGAGCCCATAGTCAGCACAGTCAATGAAGAAATTCAGTTCTCCCTTGCGGGTGGACTCAGGGAAAGTTCCTGTTGTCACTTGCCAGTCAGAGCAGAGACGTGGGCTCCCAGGCTTCTCGCAGCTGCTCTTTGTCCTTCTTGCACTGTGCTTGTCTCATGCTGCAGAACTCAGATAGCTTCTGCACCTGCCCCCTCTGATGGGTTTTCCAATAGTCTTACAGAGTCATCCTCACACCCTCAGGTCCCTGGAGACAACACAAAAATCTTCTCAGTGTTCCGCTATTCTTGTCTGGGGTCTGGAGACACCATCATCTCTCCCTTCTGTCTGGATGGACAAATATCATCCCAGTACCAGGAACATTCATCCCTGTGGTGTGTTTCTCAAGCTCGGCTGTTCATCAGGGTAGGCACAGGGCTGGGCTGCAGTGTCTGATGTCTGTTCGGCACTTGGAGTGCATGGACTATGAAGGCAGCAGACACAGAGAGAGCTCTGGCAACGTGTCACTTTGTGGCCCTGTTGCTCAGAGATAGAGCAGACTCTCTTATCTCCTGTTTCCACCAGGGACGGAGGGATGAATTTAAAGAGCTAGTGGCATTACAGACAGTGAGAAGTGTGTAAATGCAGAATGTCCCAAATTAGATGAGAGTAGGTCCTGTCCACAGATACACAGCTACTCCATACACAGTAGTTTTCAAGAAGCAAAAGGGTTTTTAGGATGACAAAACCTGACCAGGCCCTCAGCTATCTCCCTGTCCCACCATATTCTCGGACATTACACCCACACTATATATGATGAATGTTACAGGACTCAGGGACATGTTTTCCTTCCTGAAGGTGGTTGGATGGGAGCACACTGGCAGTCCTAATGTCTAATGAGTTATACTTGGGTCTCACATCTTATATCCAGATTGCAGATTTTTGGCCCTCACCAGAGTAACACGTGAGGGGGACCAAGTCACATCCCAATACCCAAGTAACTATTGTGGGAATCCATGGCACCGGCTGCTGGGCAAGCAGGGGCAGCAGGTAAGATATTCTTAGCTATCTTGGAGGCAGGAGGAAGGTCTCGCTCCAAACTCCAGGCCCTTGGGCCAGGGTGGTTACCTGCATTCAAAGGGAGCCTATTCCCTCTTATGCCACCAGCAGCAAAGCCGGGTGTCACACAGCCATGCAGGTCCTGTGAGTCAGCTGGTCTGGGCCAGACCCACGGACCGAGATGCAGATGAGCTGTGTTGGTGCTTTAATTGAAAGATTTTATGCACGAAAGAAAAAGAAGTCAAAGACACTTTATTTTGAGACAAACTGTAGAGAAGTGATGGACATTTTAGAGAAAGCTCCTCAGATCCCAGGAGGTTTTGTTCAGCTGGTTCCAGGCCAGGAGCAGAAATTAGTAGAATGCAAGCAAATATCCCGAGGAGGAAGGAGAGCAGGAGATTTGGTAGATGGAAACTAGGCAAATTACCTGAAAAGGGCTAAGGCAATTGGTGATCCTGCAGCCAACAAAACCACCATCTCAGGCAGCATATTTCTTATATTTTCAGAGGTCTATCCTAGTTAGAAATCTTTAGCCTGAGAGCTTGTTCTCCTTGTTGTCCTCCTCCCATTTATTTATTTTATTTTCTTCACCAAGGTGTAGGTGATGGGGAGAAGGGAAGACAGCAAGCAAATGATCTGTCAATGTTCATCCGCTTTGGGCACACGTGGAAACTTGCCCTGGTGCAGCCAGGCCTGCCTGGCAGTGTTCAGCAAACGCAACCAGCTTCTGCATCCCCAGCACCCACTGCCAAATGGAGAGCTGAAACTCAGTTTGGGATGGAAAGGCTGCACAAAGGGAGACGGTGCTATTCTCCCATCCACACTGCAGTGCCGAGCAGCCTTTACTTCATGCTTTCACAAGGTGAAACAGAGCAGGGTTTGGAAGAGATCAGCACTGCTGCTGCCATTTTACAGATAGAATAGAGCAAACAGACCTGGAAGAGCTTCCCAAGATACACCAAAAATGACAAAGCACCTGCAGCGAAAAGCTTAGACCAGACAAGAACCTAGAGGAATTGAATACATCTTTCATCTTGCATTTTAAATTTCATAGGTTTTAAGGTCAGAAGGGACAAATCCTGTCAACTTGATCACTTGACCTCCTGTAATGGAGAGGTCTGGGAATTTCCTCCAGCAGGACTTGCAGTTTGCAGTTTAACTGAAAGACGTTTTTTGCAAGACAGCCAGTCTTAATTTGAAAACCTCACACAATAGAGAATCCACAACACATTTTAACATTTTGTTCCAACAACAAATTACTCTCCCTGTCAAGCATGAATAGCTTAAACTGTAGATTTATTTCTTCCTACAAAACATATTTCAGTAGCTTGACAGCTGGAGTTCATCTGACCTAAAACCTGGATGACTACGTTTGGCCAGATGAGTCTTACCTCTCCAGTGAGGCACTACAGGGTGATTCATTGCCTTTGAAATTTAGGTATGGATGAGGAAAAAAAAAAAGTTTGGATTTGCATGGGTCTGCCAGGTGAATAACAGCCAGAAGGTCTCTCAAGGCAGCTGAATTGAAAACAAGCAGAATCACAACTCGCAGCAATTTAAGGGTGTCTGCTGCCAGGGAAAACACCTTTCCCTCCCCACACTTTAATAACACTTTTAGAGCTCTTGAAATCTGGTGTATCAAACTGTGTTGTGCACTGCCCTCCTTACATGGCTAGCAAAGAGCGAAGACAGAATCATGTCTTCCATGGACCAGACCTTTCTGGAGGCTGTGTTCTCCATTGCTCTCCATCCACTGATGGCAGGCAATGCCTGCCCCTTTCCTCATGTTGATGGATCTAAGCAGCAGTGCTTGGTGCTTCTCCAACAGCAAAGCTAAAGCTTAACACAGTGGTTAAGACAGAAAATTTAACCTGAAACTGATATGACATTTTATTGCCATTTTAATAAGGGTAGTAACACACACCAGTGAGGCATGAGTAAGGCAGGGATATAGGAAAAGGTGATTACTTCATGCCAAGCAAAAGCAAGAGGAATCTGGCAAGTAATGTAACAACAATAAAAACCAGAAACAAACAAAGGGAAAAAACTCCAAACAAACCAGAACCCACACTACACCTTGAATCAAAAGTCTTAAGAACTGCAGCAAGAATTTTCACACATTGATCAAGCCAGTTGAAGATACAAAGTGGTGGAAGAGCAGAAAAAAAGACTAGCAGTTCTGAAGGGAAATGAGAATTGAATTCTGCAGCTATGTTAGTTGATCACAGCAATATACAAGGCTGCTACGTAGAGTTTGAGGGATAAACTTTAATGCTAGAAATGGAAAAAACAATGTGCTGTCCGCACATAGAGCAAATCAAACAAACCTGGGAAATTTCTTCCCAAAAGCCATTTGATTCCTAGCTGGTGAATTGCAGGAAACCACATTCATCCAGACTTCACTGAATTGTTCAGTAGGGCACCATGTGGGAAGTGAGGAGTTATTTTAAGGCAGCACAATTAATACAGGAAAAATACAGCAGTACACACACCAGCCAAAGAGCAACAAGAATTTTATTTATAGGGAAGCTGCTCGTCTAATTCTGTGAGCACTGTGTTCAGGTCTGTAGTACTTTTCCTCGCCTGGCATAGCTAAAACAAAAAGTGACTCGGGTAATATGCTAGGTGGGGCTGGACAGTAGATGAAGGCAGAGTAGGACTGCACATCCAGAACTATGTTAAGTGAAAGAATAGTAAGGGAATTTAAATTGTACAAAGGGTGAAGGACTAATACTTATGCTGTGGTTCTTTTGCCTTAAGAATAAGATGCCTGACATCAGGACACTCTCACCCCCAGCCCATACCTTGGTCACTCTACTGAGCACAGCTACTCCATCTCTTCCCACATGCCCCAAAATCACACCCCAAAAGGGAAAGGAATAAAACACAAATGGAGCATGTAGATGTACTGCCTGAAAGGGTTAATTCCCCTTTGCTCAGGCTGAAGAGGAAAAGGGCTTGAGGAAGCTATTGCTATAGATGCATTCCTTCTCATGGTGAAGTCTGCTGACAGCTGCTTAAAAATACAACCAACACTAGCATTTTACAGTGTGGGTATTGACATTTTATTTTTTTAAAAAGGAAAAAAAAAAAGAATACATCTTTTTAGTGGCTGGAAATGTGAACAAATTTACATTTTTCAATGAATTCATGCATTAAAGAAACAGGCTTTGAACAAGTTTCTCTAATGCATGGGAGTTAGAAATTCTTTCACAACCAGTAATAATTCTTTTCAAATACTTTGTAATAATATGGCATTGGGAGAGCCAGAGATCCCCTGAGATGCCAGTACTGCTAGTACAGGAGGTGCCTGACCTCAGTCCCTCAGCCATGAGTACCAGGGATATATCCCAGTTATTCTGCAAGGTAGAAAAGGAGGTGCTCCAAAAAACACAATGTCGTAATCCAAGACCATCCCAGGAAAATCCAGTAATATCTCAAAGCTGACAGAGAATCGGCAGTTCCCACACATCTCTAAATTAACTCATCCCAACCTTGGTATTTAGTAACAGCTTTAAGGAGTATATTTATATATAAATCTACTAAAAAACCAAACAAACCCCAACAACACCATTGTAAAATTTACATGAACACACACAATTTAAGCAACACTGCGTTTCCAGTGGATCTTGGCTATTAGCTGCTTGCAGTTTATATACAAAGCTGATTAATTAGAAAGGCTGCTTCAAGGAGCCAAGCTTTCTGTCTAGGTTAGCCCTGGTTAGAATAAGGATTTCATACGTGTGATCTTCTAGGAGTTGGCAATATTAAAATTTTTGATTATAACACCAGGGTGCACTTGTTTGTAAACATTTTGTCTTAATATTGAATGAAAATCCAATGCATTCTTACTCTATGCACTGACATTATGGAATTCTAGGAATTCATAGGAGATATAAAAGTATGGCCAATAAAAATCCTTTAGACAAGTTAATTCCTGGTGTCAAGGTACAGACTTTTAGAGCAACATCAAGCACAATTTGATCCACAGTAGAATCACAGGCAAATTTCCTCCAGGATGTAGGAGTTTCCAATCCATGCCAGCAAAACAATTTTAGTTTTGCATGATCCCCATTCTACAGATTGGAACACAGGTTTGAAGGGAAGCAGTTTGCCAAAGTCACAGGGAATGTCAGCAACACAGCTCAAAAGAGCTTCAGATTCCTGAACACCTGATTCATGTTGGACAAAAATGCCCACTTCTCTCCTGACTCCTACAGTCCTCAATCCCCTTCTGTTAGGAAAAGATTACATGATACTGCATTTGGAGGAAGGCTCACAGGGAAATGTCAAAAGCAAATGTGTCAGGGATATAAAAAAAGAAAAAAAATTAATAGAATATCTCAAGACAGGTAAAAAACTCCTCATGTTGTTCTTGAAGCTCTTCTTAACTTCTCCTTTTTGTCAGCTGCAGTCCTGAGTAACGAATGCCTGCCAGATCTGGGTGGCAGCTTCCTCAGACCCTCTCCTTGTGCTTCACGTTAGCCAGCTTGACTGTTTCCTGCTCAGAGGCAGGTGGAGAAGGCTCATCGTGACATCCAATCATCAGCTGATAGACAATCACTCCTGCAACTGCCCCAAGGAAAGGAGCAACAATTGGAACCCACCACCAGTGGGATGGCTTACCAATCCTGGAAAACGAAAAGAAAGTGCACAAGGTAAGAACTGCAGCCTAAGCATTAGGATATTTGCACTTGGATCTGGAGCAATGCAAGATCTGACCCTCTCCAGCCATCGCCACTCAGCTGGACAAGACAACAGCACGTGCATGTCGGCAGAGCTTCCAAGGCAGACGTTGCCCCACACACTGTGAGTCCCAATGACAGGCAATTCAGAACAGCTACTTTCAGGACTTCTAAGACTGTCTCTCCACCAAGAAAGGCAAGAAGCATCTGCAGTGCCTACGCTAGGCACTTTCAATTCCCTCCCACTGCTTGCAGGAAAGCAACCCTTGATAACATGGCTCTCTTAACTGTCTCAAAAAGGAACACTTTCCATTTTCTACCATTAAAAAATCATGAAATGCTCGTGTTCAAGGCGCAACTGAAATTTGCATGGATGCTCCCAGATTTCCTTTTTGATAGCAAAGTTATGTCATTTGCTCTCACCACTGGAAACTGCCCAGCTTCTACAATTTCTTAAGAAGTCAAAGAGCAGACAGTGTCTTTTAGCAACATTTAGACAATCCAAAAATACCTCATGGCTGCCAAGACTCTTTATAGTGCCAGAGCTATCATCTATTTGGACTCGTAATTTTTTTTTCCCCTTGATGCACAAGGTTTTCATCATCGAGCACTTACCGGAACACTTCACTGCCCCAGCCAGCAATGGCTGTGAAGAGACGAGGCCCGAAGTCCCTGGCAGGGTTGACAGCATAGCCAGAGTTGAAGCCCATGGAGGTTCCAATAACAAGGACGACGAAGCCGACTGTGAAAGCCTCCAGCCCGGTGGGGACAGGGTTGTTGTAGGGATCAACAATAGCCAAGACACAAACAATCAGGGAGGCAGTACCAATGAACTGGAGAGGGACGGGGAAGAAAAACAAGAATTTAATCCAGATTAGTCATCTAACCAAGTTATTGAACTCCTCTGTGATGTAATTCTCTTAACAGGAAGAGGTGCACCAAGTCATCCCATGACATTATCAGACCACAGCAGCCATGGGAATGAGAGTGGACCACGCTCCTCTCTTGAGATTATGGCAGCCCATAATCTCAACCAAGATCACACCTTTTTCCCTATCCCCAGAAGAGCTAGGAATAGCTGTTTAGGCAGCCAGAAAATATGGAACCATCTTCTTCTCACATGCCATGGCTGGGTAGAAGTTGTCCCTTTTGTGGCTGATGGCAGCTTTAGGAGACAGTCACATTCAACAGCAACTACCACCCCACACCCAGCTGACCTCTGGATTGTGCCACAACCACAGTAGTAGAGTGAGAATGAGGAAGAGCCATCATTCCTCACACTATGGCTCTTCGGGACTACGAGCAAATGGCATTCTTTTCTCTGGTGTCCTGACCAGTGTTGGACCACTTGTTAACACCTTAGCACAAGCCTTCTGGCTGTAAGGTCCTTTCTGGCCATGCTCTTCCTATGGCCTAGTGAGATACCTGTGTCGACTCCAAAACACCTTTCTGGATATCTTATCTTTAAATTGCAATTCATTTTCTAACTAAAGGTGAGGCCCAGAACCACCCAAAAGATTCCTCTTCAAACGGACTTTCATCCTCCCAGCACCCCCTTACCTGGTCAAAGAAGCCGTTCACAACATTCAGATGCTCAGATGGGTAGGTGGCAAAGATACCAGCAGTGCCATTCGGCCCTAGTACACTGAGCCGGTTATTGTCAAAAGCCCAGATGGCATCTAGAGGTAGGGAAGGAGAAAAAAAAACATTTGCTGTGGAGCAAACACTCATTTGGAAAACTTAGGGCATCATCCACCACAGTGTTTTACCAGTCAGGCTCAAAGGCAGATGGCATTAGCCCCTGTTCCTAACAATTATTATCTGCCAGGCATCAGGAAAGAGAGCCAAAAAGCAAACACTAAGGTGACTCCAACTCTCTCCCGAAGGTAACCAAATGCCTCTGGTATGAGTCTTGGTGTGAAGACACGACATAGTGATATGGATCAGCAAACAGGATTTGGCCTGTTCTTTCACTTTTCTTAGTTTCAACTCCCAAGGCTGTCTTTAGAGCAGCCAGCACCTTGCCTACCACTGTGTAGAAACTGGATAACTAACTTAGGAGAGACTATATTCCCTTCGTGGTGAGTGGAGACAAAACCAGACACCTCTGAATGTAGCTTTTCTGTGGGTTAGGTAGCTAAAATGGGGTTAAATCCCTTCTGAAGAGGAGGTTTCAGTCCACCAGTCAGAAAGGTAATTGGTGTTGAACTGTAGCCATGAGGTTTACTGAGAGGAAGGTAGGTGTCCTTGCTTCTTCCTAAAGTGAAAAGCACCCCTGCTGGTGCTGGGGTGGCAGCTTCCTCCCTCCAGCTGGAAATAACAGTGACCAAGATGTTCCACTCAGCTACAGGGAACATCACTCCTATTGCCAGAAACAGACATCGGGTAGCAAAGTCTGAGTCCAAATGTCACACCTGATACTAGAGGAAGAGCAAGGGCCAGCACAAAGATTCAGTTCTTGCCTACTGAACATCTCCCTGTGATGATGAAAAGCACACAGGAGGAATAGAGGCATGAGGAACTGGATTTCTAGGGTGCTTTCCAAGGTATGGAATCACTCTGATAAAAGCAGTAAAATCTGCTAGAAGTCACATTATCTGGAAGCTAACACAAGACAATGCATAAGACATTACAGTGAAGACTTCATTTCTTTTAAGCCAAGAATGAGAAATGGTTCTGGAACAGTGAACAGATATAAAATCTCCAGCACTGCTAGTGTTTCATTTACTTTTCTGGAAGACCAATAGATACAAAAGGGGCCGCCCAGAGCTCCAGTGTTCATTACCCAAGGGGAAAGACTTGCACTCTGACAATGTTGGCTGGAGTTTAGATTGCTTTGAGGAGGCTTGAACCTATCATCCTGAGAATGGGAAAGCCATCCCAGAAACACAGTAAGGAGGTTTCTTGGATCTCTGCTCTGCAAGAAAGTGCTCCTCTCTGATCTGGAAGCCTCCCTCCCTGCAGTGAGTCACAAACACCAGTCTCACCTCAAAAAACACAAAAAGTTTCCACACTTACCATAGTATAGCCCAAAGACAATGCCAGCTCCAAGGAAAGCCCCCAGGGTTTGTGCAAGAGCATAAATTGGTAGCTTGATCCAGGGCTCCCGGGCCAATAAGCACATGGCAAAAGTGACGGCTGGGTTCAGGTGTCCACCTGCAGAGAGGATGGTGGTTAGTGTACTTTTACGGATAGAATTTAGGTCCCAGAGTTGTGCCAAGGAGCACTAGCTTCCGTACCAGTGCCACACAGGAAAAGTAGGCCTACACAACAATTGACACAAGTGAAACTCAGCCTACGTGGAGCCACACATACCTGATACCTGTCCTGCGATCAAAATGCCAAGTGTTACAGCAAAGCCAAAGGCCAGGTTGACAGTCAGGAAACCTCCATGAGACCCTCTGCTGAGCACGATCTGTGCAACGGAGCCACAGCCAAAGAGCTGGGAGGAGAAAAAGAGATTGAAATTACCCTCTCTGCTTCACATCAGGGCCAGTTGCTGACCAATGCCTGCAATTGCTCCACTTACACCTTCATGGACCATCACAGTCCACTCACAACCCAAAGCCTGCACAGCTTCAATCTTTGGTCAGAGTACCTAGGCATTATCTCTAGCGATGGGAGGGAAAAAGAAAGGGCACAGACAAATCTATCTCCTGGCAGGATGGACTGAAAACAGGGCCAAAATTAAAAGCAAGATGGATCTACAGAAGTCTGGAATCCTTTGTCCAAACATCTAATTTTAAGATGGCGGGTGAGAAGGATTAGCCAGATAGCATCCTGGTCTGAGGTATTCACAGTACAACTATTCTAATGAGGGATCTGGGTACCTTTGTGTTAAAAAGGGTAATAATTGTCTGACACAGTCGCACACAGATTGGTAGGGAACAATTTTGTTAATGCCTGGAAATACAGTCATGACTGAAGAAGGCCACATTCAGCCTGACGTTCATGGAGTTCTCTTTTCAGGCTCCATCAAGAAAAGTCCACATTCAATGGAGTCCATCAGCACAGCCAGTCTTGACCTTCTGTCCAAGATCAGGGTGCACCAAACCAAGCACTCTGGCAGTCAAAAGCTGTTTATTTTGGGTGATAAAGGTGTTTCCTCGTAGCTAAGGGAGGTGTTACTTAAAAATGTTTGCTCCAACTGGATAATCCTTCTCTTCCCAACTGCATCCAAAAGCCATCAATCCTATTCTCACCCTTAAACAACTCAAACAAGTTTCCCCTGGCAATTCAGTTCATCAGTCATCCAGCTGCAGGCTTTCTGTCTTGGCAAGTTCTTTCCACTATCCACCATGTAATTTAAAGAGCTCTAAACCTGATCATCTGTATGTTTGTACCTCCCACTGGCTCCACCTGAACTGACCCTTGGTGTATTATCACTTGGAATTACCACACTGGCAGGTACTGAGAAGATCCTTAAACTAGGACAGAGATTACAGCTTGCTCATGAGATGCTCAAATCTAGGGATCAAGGCTTGACTTATTTCTTCTGAGCACATACCCATAACTACGCCCCCACAAAGACTTCCTGCTTTCATGAACTCCATCATCCCAGATTTACTCAACTGCCACAGAGGCGGTATCCACTCCTACAGGATAAGCCACCAAATAAGCACCAAGGTAGCAGGGTTTGCTGTCTTCGCTTCTTCAGCCAACACTGGACATGCCCGTTGAGCAACACACAATCCAAATCAGAGGCAAAGACAAAACAGATGTAACTCATCCCCTCCCATCCTCTTGACAACTGAAGAATTGCTAACAAAGCAAAACGTACACTCAGCCTGCTTGGAAAGGAGCAGCCAGGTAGGCTGCAGGCTGATTCATGAGGTGGACACTGTACACAGCTGCCTCTTGACAAGGAACCATGTGCCCAACACAAGGACCTTGTGTAAAAAGAACAAAGGAACCTGTTGAACTCTTTGGTGAGTGAGGGATGGCCAGCACTGCTCTCTACTGGGTGCAGTCAGAACAGCCCCTACAGTGTCCTCACCGAGCTGGGAAACCATGGCAGAGGAGACTCCAAGACAAAGGCAGAAAAGATGAATTGTTTATTGAGAGCAAACAGAACCAGCTATGCCCAAACCACCGAGGGAAGCACAGTTCCAACTGAGCAAATAAGTACAGGCTAATGACCAGGGTGAATCTGGATTTTCCCTTTCCCCTGACAAGCCCCAGCATGCTTTGGAGAGATTTCGGAGAGTACATGGCCACGGTGTTTGCCTCTCGAAGGCCACACAGTGCATCAGTCTGACCAGGGAAGAGACAAGCCCACAAAACCTGAGTTTGGCAGAGTTGACCTGGGTGATCCCTAATGATGAAGGTATTTGTGTTATTCACTCTATAAGAACTGGCAGTTCTGCAGGTGGATGGTGGTTGGCTCATTGTCCACATACCTCTTGGTTGCAGAAACCACAGAGTAAAGTTTTCCCACCTCCACCTCCCTGATCACCCACAAAGGTCTTCCCTTAAGCTGAAGGAATGCCAGGTCTGCCATTTCTCAAGAGGTTATCTCAAGAGGTCACTCCCCATCCTCCTCTCCTACATCCTACACCTGGCAGTAACTCTCCAGCATTTCCTCAGAAGGGAGTCTATGGGCCATGCAAAAATACCCCGGAGCCACTCCACAGGAGCATTACAACTGTTTATCAGATGAGCCATGAGCACTATTTGGCTTAATTCAGCGTAACAGTAGAAAACTTAACCTTCAGCAGATAAAAAGAGTGCAGTGATACTTAGGGACAGGTTTGAACTTTGATATGCATATGTTCAATTCCATCCTGCACCAGTGGAGTCCTCTAAACACAAAAATACAGTGTCATGCATGACATCCCTCCATGGCATTTGACTTTTAGGAACCAGTTCAAGTCATGCTCACCCAGGCTTTTGTGGCAAGTACCTTGACACTGCACAGTTTTGTTGTAGTAATAGCTATTACAACTTTTAATCACACCACTTTCACTTCTGCTCTTTGCTAGTTTTCCTTCCAATTCCTTTTCCCAGGTCAAATGAGACCGGAGAACCTCAACTTTCATTTTTTAGGTCTTGTTTGTCCACTGCTCACAGAGAACTGTTCAGGAGCATCTAGCTTGGGTTGAAAGGCAAGGAAGGTCAAATAAAAGCAATTCAACATCTTTCCCAGTCTTTTTAAGTCCATGCAATGTATTTCAGAGCTCCTAGGCAATACTGTACCACTATGGTCAGGGACAGTGGTGCACACCTAAGGAGGAGATGACATCACATTCTTTTGATTTTAATAACCTGCCTTCAACAGGTTTGGATTTGTGGTTTTGTTTTTCATTTGCATTAGTTGGTTTTTTGGTTTGCTTTTTGTTTTGCTTGGCTTTGGTTTGGGGGGGGAGGGGTGGGGGGCATATTTTGGTTTTGTTTTTGTGTAAAAAACCACTTCTGGAAGACTATCCAGCCAACAGAAACCCAGGTTAGCGTCTCACATGGCAGTAGGTGCAGCAGTCAACTGTTATACACCCATGATTCACAAGCCAAGTTCAAAAGTGGTTTTAAAGTGCTAATAAAATGCTTCCAATAAAGCATCACTCCGATGTATTAAACGTACTCTCCAAGGAACTGAGGTCAATGCACCTATTAACCAGGTTAATAGAAGCCTGCTCCCTAATTTCATCTTACTGACTCTAGCAAATCTAATGGCTTTCCCTGCCAACAGGGAGGCTTCTCACTGCTCATGGGGTGATTCAACTCCTTGCACTGGGAAAAAAAACCTAAATCCTTGTTCTGCAGGAACTGGTTCAAGAGTGGTGGGGCTGACAATCTCCAGAGGGGAGAAGAACTCCCCCTGTACAAAGGAGGCACCAGCCAGAAGCAGCAGCAAAAAACAGGAAAAGGTAGCACATTGCAGGGGATACTTCACACTCAGGAAACCTTGAGCTCCCTGTGCCCAGGGCACGTTTGGAAACTGAGCATGTTTTGAGCAGCTGGCTTTGTCACTCAAGATAAGAACACCCTGTCTCAATGCGTGAACACATGAAAGCCCAGGAGCCCGTAAGAGCTGGTAGGAATGAACCACGGAGGATAAAAAAGTTGCAATAGTTCATGAAGAAGCAAGGCTGCTGAAGGCAGCCTGTTTAGGCAGACCTTGTGGAAAACAGCTTCATAGGTGAGCTGGGGAGGAAGATGGTGCTCAGAACTCCCCTGCACAAGAGCCAGGTTTCTTTCCTTTCTTGTCTCCTCTTTTGTTTGCCAGCACTTTTTTACACCTTCATGTGCAACACAAAAGGCCTGAGTGCATTTGCTCTTGGACTTCAGACTGATCTCTAAATGTAGATGGGAAAGTTTCACTGGCATAGACCAGGAGGAGTGCAATTACCTGAATTACAACTCTTCTGCCAGCAAATAAACCAGGGATTAGGCAAGAAGCCTGCAGTAAATCTACCCTAATCACCCTGGTGGATGGGAAAGACTGGTCAATGGGGAAGATGCTGGAAGGGCAGTCAGACCATGAGTCTGCTTTGAAGAGGAGACCTGGAGATATTGATGGATGATTTTAAGTTTTGGACACACAAAGGGTACCACTCTTCATAGGAAGAAGGCAGGGAGCAAGGGCAGCATGCAGAGATCTTCCTGAACTCCACAGCTCATGTGGCAGGATAGCCTCCATCAGCCAAAAAGACAATGCAAGGAGCACTATCTTTTTATGCTTTTCCTCAAAGCATCTCTCAGACAACCAGGCCATTCAATACTCTCAATTTGCAAAGAAAGGAGAAACCTTAGACCTCACAGCCCAGTTTTTTGTCCAGCACAGCTGGAGGCAGCCTGTACAGAAGCAGCCCTGAAGGAAAAGGCAGCAGCAGATGGTCTGTTATGTTACAGCTCTTTATGTACCACCCACTGAATCAGCGCCAAGGCAGGGCTGTGGGGCCGGAGAGATGAGAAATTCTAAGGAAAACTGTGCCCCACATACACCACGTGCTACAAAAAACATTGCACAAAGCTGGAGACATGAGCCTCTTTCAGCTCAAGAAACCTGAACAACCTTCAGCAGAGAAGTTGGGCATTAGGGAGGAAATTCACTGGTTTAGGTTGTTCACACGTACAAGGAAGGAAAAATACTTATTCTGATGTCCCTGCTATTGTTCAGATCAAAAGGTTGCAGCTGTTAGAAAGACCAGTACGTCTGGTGGGGGTTTGGTCACCAGATTGGGCACTCCTGGGCAAAGTTTCCCTGCCATCAAGGGAAAGTCTTGGTGCCTGAACTGTCCTGTTTGTAGCAAGGAGAAATGTCCTGCTCCTGGAGAGAGACAGCAAGAAGGGACAGTTTTGGACGGTTAGCGAAGAGCTTCAACTTCTTCTTGTGGAAGGGTTGAGGGAAAGCAGCAGCGCTGCCATTTCCCATGTCCCTGCACCCAGCAGCACAGAGCCTTTGCAAGGAAGAATCAGCAGCACTGAACATGCTTACAGCAAGGATTTCCATTCCCTTTTACAGCCTAGCAAAGCATTAACGAAGAAAAGAAATTTTTAAAAAATTAAATATATATACATAAACTAAAATTACATTTTCCAAATGTGACAAGCTGGGTTTAAGCAAACAACCCCAAATCAAGCAGCAACTGTGGGAACTACCGTGCTGCCCCAGATAGTTGTGGAAAGCTACCACCTAGCCACAAAGTCAAGGCAGCACCAATTGAAAAGCAATTAGGAATTGTTCTGTTCTTTCTTTGTGCCTCTACAGCAGTGAATCACAGTGAGTCCCACTCGGAAATCAGTCATAATCAGCACATTACTTCTCCTGCAAATGTAAAAGACAAACAGAGCCAGCTTTGGTATTTACAGCTAGCAGAGCAAGGCAAACAGACCCAGCCTTAAGAGAGGCACGGCGACCCACCATGGAAATCTGGCTTTAGTGGGTTGCTACAGTAATAACACAAACAGCAAAGAACTGGGAAAATGCCTCCAGCGTTTGTAGTGCTTAACAACTGCCAGCAAGAGGTGCTTCCAACATAAGTATAAAGTTCAAGCCTAACGTGCCACTCAGAAAGTGAATTTTGAACAGGGGAAACACCAATTTAAGTATCAAAGGAAAAGTATGTAGAATCGGCATTACTATTTTTGCAACAATAGAGACACTACCCACAGACTAAATAAAAGTTGTGCAAGGTGCTCTACGCAGCAAAAGTGGCTGGCAAGTAGACAGCAACTCGTCTTGGCACTCTTCAGGGCTTGGCTGCCTTAGCTGGATTATTTTTCTTATCTTAAAAAAAAAGGCACTTTTCTAAGAGTCCTTTCCATCCCAAACCATTCTACGATTCTACCTTCAAAATCTCTTTTAAAAAATGACAAAAAATAAAATCGAGCACTAGGTTCATTCTAACAGGCAGCAAGTCTATGCAGGGGTCTGCAAGAGTTTGAGAGAGCTGTAGTCATTATGCAAGTGAAAGGGAGGAGGCAAGAAGGTGAAGCGGTGCCAATATCCACAGTGGGACAAGTTTTACATTACACAGTGAAATTTAAAGTAAGCTGCAAACTTTAAACAGTCTCCCTCCCTTGGGGCTCAGGAAGTTGATTTCAGTGTGAACAATATCAAACCTTAAATCCATCCCTGATAGTGTTCTGTTCAAACATATTTGTGTTTAGTCAACTCCATCTCCCATGAAGAAAATTTCATGGATTCAGATCTTTCCTCAGGCATTTTACTGTGTGACGCCCGTAACAGATATTTTCTGGGGTACAATACATCTAAATGCACACATGCACAGCTCAACCTGCTGCCAGGGTTGGCAGCAGGGACTTTTGCAGGTACAAAATGACAATTTCTCTCCTGGGAGAGAATCCAATTCAAACAATTGTCCAGGCCAGCTGACAGGGCAAGGAATTTGCCTTCAAGACCCTTTCTATTTCATGTAGGTGATATAATAAAAAGATGAAAAGGAACCAGGGTGGTACTAAAGAGAAAACTGTAAGTTTCCCTTCATTAAGAAGAATAGATTGAGTCAGCATGAAGCTGGAAAGGGATTGACTGGCTTATTGCAAGCTTGCAGTCTTGGAACCCATTCCCTCTTGTGTAGCCGGTTTTGGACTTCTGACCATGCAAGAGCATTCACTGAGTTTGGGACTTTCCTTTTTCTCCCACAAGCCCACCCCACCTCCTCCCACATGGACACAGAATGCCCACAGCACTCCATCCACTGCAGAGTTGCTGCAGGAGATCCTAAGGAAGTTTGCAAGTCCTACAAGATGGAGTTGAGTGTGCCACTAAAACCAGTTCAGGAACTCCTGGATGCAGTGAGGGCTCTGCCTGCAAAGTTAAGACACACACACACTAAAACAGAGCAGGTTTGACACTCCTGAGGGCAAAGTATGTGCTGCCCACTTCTGTTAATGCAGCATCCAGCGCAGCTGATGGGTGCACATTACCCCTCTCATTTTGGAGGCTGCTTATGATTTTGGACCAAACCCTTCCTCAAGCTCTGAGCAGATCCCAGTTCCTCTCTGCCTGGAGAGGCAAGGCTCTGAGGAAAAGTAGTCACTGTTGTGCCAGGTCTTACAGTCAGAGGATGGAATAATGGGTTTTGGATCATGAGACCTTCTGAAAGCTCAGATCCACATGGCTAAAGGCTTGTCTTGTTTCTCAGCAATATTAACTTCACTATCAGGAGGCACTAATTCACCTTACAAGACTTACCTTGTTTCAGTCCTGAGACTAACAGCAGCAACATCAGTGATTCATGGACAGCAATCTTCTAACTGTTGATCACTTTTCTACCACCTTTTACCCACCTTAATTCCAAACAACCCTTCCTGGAAAAATCAACAGGACTTGTTTGCAAATCACCAAAGCTGGGTCGCTCTGACAATAAAGCCATTGCACTGTGCAAAGCTGCTTTCTTTTAAGAGTGGTAGCATTTTACACAGTCTTAGGTGAGTCACCTAAGCTGCCATACAAGATTCTGAAATCCTCTCTTCATCATCACCAAAAAAAAAAATTTCTTATTTGTGAAAGCATAAAAGTGCGTCAATCTTTTTGTGTTGTTCCCCAGGTACACATGCAGCTTCATGAAGCCTTCCTCCGCCTTCATCTCCTCCAACCCTTAGATTTCTCTTCAAACAGTTCAGTCATCAGTTACAAAGAGGTGCAAACCCACAGTCACCCCACTGAAACCTCCAGGATTGCTCTGGATTTACACCACCTCAGAGGAACTTGAACCTGCAGATACTCACTTTGCGAACACCAACTCATTTCTGCTCAATATCTATGCACCGAACCTGTGGCCAACTGGGCAGTCCTGCGTTTTCAGATGCAGATGCTCTAAGCCAGACTGTCACTGTTCTTCTACACCAGTACTTACTTCCCACAGCTCATACACAACTGTCCTAGCTGTTCACATCTGCCTTTAACTTCAAAGCAAGTTGCGGCTGCTCAAAACATTTGCAACCTAAGGCACTTAGACATACATTTATCCTGTTTTATCCCCTATATTCCACCCCTTTGGAAACTGAGCACTGAAACAGGTGGAAGAGTTTTATCTACATTGACCACTGAAAAACACACTGACTGATAGCAAGCACCAGGTCCCAGCTGGCTGTCAGTACAAGCTGCCACGGTATCATGCAGCCCCACTGACAAGACCCTGGGGAATCAACGGCTGACAGCAAAAGGACACTGCAACAATTTAAATTCTAGCTACTTCTTCATTATGGGATGCATGGGGAAAGCAAAATGAGGTGAAAAAAAAAAGCTTTCATTTCCTCGGGTGATAACACTTGCAGTATTTCAGAGCCAAGAAAATATTCCAGGGCAGACAGAAAGGAAGTTTTGCATGATCTCTAGCGAAACACTTGCTGCTTACACAGAGATGTTTTGCTCCCTGCACTTCACAGATACACAGAAGCTCCCATACACCCAACAAGCTCTTCAGAGCCCACTCTTTGCAAGAAATCCCAACACCCATCCTTAAGCAATGTGCATGAATTTTTTTCCTGTGCACAGGGACTGTCCTCTAGACCCCTTGCAGCGAGCTGCACCAGAGCTGGGCTCATTCCAATGCAAACCCTGGCAGCAATGCAGCCCCTTCACCAGGACAATTTCCCCCGAACCCACGGGTTAGAGAGCATCCCCAGACCACAGCCCCCACTCACCACCAGGATCAGTGTCCCCAGGCACTCAGCCAGTGCTTGCCGCACTAATTTGTTTCTGATCCTCAGGTGCTCCTCAATGGTAGCAAGCACGTCCTTTTGCCGCCCCATCGCAGTAGAGGTGCTCCTCAAGTGGTGTCAGGGAAAAAGCAGCTGCTGACAAAGCCTCAGCAAAGTTTCTTCTCCAGCACAGCTGCCTTTGCTTATAAATAAGTTCATCGATGCCTGACACACCTCCTGGGTAACCACACCCCTTCCACCCAACTTTTTTTTCCTGCTTTTCAGCATGAGACAGCGTGGGTGTTTTTTTTCATTTTCCTTATTGCTTGCATAGGTGAGCAAAAGATTCGGGAGCTTCATAAGAAGAAGCAATTAAATGTGCCCTGCTGAAGCCACTGCTGTTTTCACCACCACCTAAAACGCAGGGCCATATCTGCCCTTTTCCAGCTTCAGCTAAATCCATAGACTGAGCAGTGCCTTACCCATTTGTGTGAGCATGGTACCCTGCATTCAGATTTCCTTCTCTCCCAAGCTCTTGCAGGATGGCAAAGTGATGTGTGCTCCTGTGCTAATCCAGAGGCTGTAGGTGCTTTTTTTTTGCCACGGCAAAACTGGGAGGCAGAAGGGTTTGAACCCCCACAGCTGAGTCTGAGGCTCCACCAAGCTCCAGCATTTACCCAGCTGAAGATGGTACCGTGGACAAGACCAAACCTCTTTCCATGGAAATCCACATTTGGGTCCAAACTCTTTTGCGTCATTACAGTTTGTCTCACCCTCGCAGAGCTTCAGGAGAGCCCTTGCAGCCCAGTCCCCCTGAAAGCTGTAAAGAAAAGACATGAGACCCCCAGTGCAGAGCCAATCCCCATCACAGGACCTCAGTGAGGAGCGCACAGACTCATTGAGCCACAAAGGAAACGACCCTTGCTGTCTTTTCATCATCAGTATCATCCTGTATCACTCTGGGGCTATTCCACGAGATGGTCTGGATGAAAACAGTCCCAGTCTGTACCATCTGAGGTGAGGACTGCTAACAGGACATGTGCAACTCATGGCATCTGGTTTTTGTTAAGTGAGTAGTAAAAATTCCCTGGGCTCCTTGACTCACCAGGGCTTGACGCAGAGCAGCAGGGCTGATTTTGCAGGACTGAAAGGGACCCCTTTCCTTGATTTGTTTCCCCGCCTTCTCTGCAAAGCCACAGATGCCCAGCTTTTCCTCTTCCCCTTATTTAACCATCGGCTTTCCTGTGGAAAAACCAGAGCTTTTTAGTACAGTGGTGAATGGGCCTTTATTTTGTACAGAAACTGCAGCCAATACAGAGAAGCAGTCAGGAATGTGGCTAAGAAAGCAATAACGTGTGAGGAATCAAATACAGGGAAACACTCAACTCCAAACATAATTACAGGGGCAGGAAACTTTCCTCGTTATTTTGTGCTCAAGCCCAGTCTGGGACTGCCAGCATCAATGCAGTCCTCTGAACTGCAGCGAGTGCTCCATCTGCTCATGCCTGCTTGCTGTGGCTGGGGTTTGCAAACCAGGGCTCAGAACGCCCATTTTCAACCTTCTCTCCATATCTCTCCTCTCGCATCTTGCAGTGCATCACCAGAGCCATGGAGGCTCCTCACTTCCTCCTGCACTCCCCTCTCCTTTGTATTCTGCCCTGTCCTTTCACCCTGATGCTCTGTCAAAGGTATCACAGCCAGAAATTAAGCCGTGTGTTGGGTTTTTTACCCTTTTGGCAGTTCCCAAGCTAAAACACGTGGCCACGAGTGTATAGACGCTGTGTTCTATGGTATAGTTTTATTGAGATTTATTTAGGCTCCTTCCCTGGTGCTGAGGACAGGGCCATCAGACCAGAGAGAGAAAGGTGAGGAGCAAAAAGCATGGGGGGGTATGATTTTCTCCAAGCAGGTAGGAACATTTCTCCTGTCTGTAGCACCTGAGGCCCTCTGTTACAAGTTGAGGATACAGGCATTTCCTCACAACTGGTGAAGGGAAGGGAGATGTCGGGGTTCCAAGATTGATGATATGTCTTGGTTTTGGCTGGAATAATTAATTTTCTTGTTACTAGTGGTTCAGATTCAGTATGAGAATCATGTTGATAACACACCGATGTTTCAGTTGTTGCTCAGCAGTGCTTACCCTAAATCAAGGACTGTTCAGTTTCCCATGCTCTGCCAGGGAGCAGGAGGGAGCATGGCCAGGAGAGCTGACCCAAACTGCCCAAAGGGTTATTCCATACCACAGAACATCGTGCCCAGTGCATAAACTGGGGGGAATTCACCAGCAGCAGGTGATTACTGCTGGGAAACAGTAATGGGTGGTGAGCAATTGTGTTGTTTATCACATGCCTTTCTTGGGTTTTATTGTCTTTTCTTCTTCTTCACCATTTGTATTACTAGTAGTAGTATATTTTATTTTGTTTCAATTATTGAACTATTCTTATCTCAACCCACAGACCTGACATTTTTTTACCATTGTCTTCCCCACGGGGGGTGGGCAGGGGGCAATGCGTGGTTCTTTGTTGCTGGCTGGGGTTGAACCACGACATGGTAAAAGATGGTGATAAGACCAGCATCAAAGCTGGTGCTTGGGGAAGTCTAGACAGAGGCAAGCCTGAGGAGCTGGGCTGGGGTGGGTGCCCGGACACCAGCTCTGTGCCTGACTCACTGCCTGACCCCAAGCAAATCCTTCACCTTTCCACACCCCAGCTTCTCCGTCAGTAAATTGGAGAGTGATATCAGATTCCCTTCTTGGGGCGTTGTGAGGGTGAATCACTGCAGCCCAAGATCCAATGACTTAAAATGAGCAATAGGAACTTATGCAATTGCTTTCCCAACAGGCAGCCGTGTTATTATCTAGGAAGGACCTTGGGGAAAAGACAGTGACACAGCACTAGAAGAAGCGGGACATCCTTTCAGAAGCAATAACTAATCAAAGTGTGGGCAAGGGCTGAAAGGCCCCAGTGCTGGAGCTTCTCCTTGCCAATACAGGAATTGCCATGCCACACCAGTCCACTGGACTTAGGGACACACGATCTAAGCACAAATCAATTAAAGATGTGCTTGAGCAGCAATTGATTTCCAAGCAAGTCCATCTCCTGCAATAACTGGTACTTGTACAGGGTACTTGTACCCATCCTGGTGGTTAGAATAAATCCAGAGGATGGTAGAAGTTAACAGGGTAGGATGTAGCAGTTAAGAATAATGAGACAGGACCTCAGAGCTGCTGGGCTCTCCTAGAGTTGAGTGGACGCGGAAAGACGTCCATGCCTTTAGTATTGGCTTGCATGGACATCCAAAGAAGCTCTTTCACGGCACAAAGCCTCAGCGAAAGGAAATTTCCAGAACTCTGTCACAAAAAACTCATGCTTGACTTCCTGGTGGTTGTGCCAGAGCTATTGAAGTGCAAGCAAGGGATTTCTCTTGTCAATCAAAGTGTGATTCAAATATCAGGTATTAAGGTACCTAGAATGAACTACTCGTATCAATCTGTACAGTGTCAAAAATCTAGGCAATTTAGCACTCTGGTTTATGGAATCTGCTGGTTTCCCAGAGGAAAATCTAAGAGAAAAGGAAACTCAACTCAGCAGGGAAGTCAGAGACAACATTGTTATGTTGTGCTCCTGCCATAAACCTCAACCTTTTCTTCCAGTATCTTCTGGGACCGAAAAATACAGCCGTACCTTGGAATTATCCAGGGTTGGAACCTATGCCTTTTGATCCTTGTCCAACAGAGCACTTCTCTGTAACGTTTGTCACTTTCTTATTCCTCTCCCTCCAGCAGAACCATGCAATGTACCACAAGAAACTCACTGTGTGCTTGGGCTGTTATTTCTAGACATGATCCAAAACTAACACCCAGGTTCCAAGTGTGCTGTTTGTCTTTCAGCCTTGCCACTTGGCTCCATCCCTCATCGCTCCATGCCAGGGGAAAGATACAGGTGAAATTAGAAAGGAAGAACCAATTCCTGGCTGCTCCCATTCAGCTGTTTTCCTACTGGCTATAGTGGCACAAAATAAATTCAGGCTCATAAACTCCTTGGCTTCTGTAGAGTCCTGAATCAGCCCCCAGCAATGTAATTTTTCCTATTAAAATCCAAGTTTAACTAGATAAGAAGACTTTTTCTTAAGTAAGTGAATGGATAAACCCGGACTGGTGGGTTCCACAGCTTGTCCAAGCCAGATTTATTCACTCATCCCAAGAGGGATGGTGCAATCCAACAGGGAGAAAAGTGTGAATCACTCAAATCTGTAATGAGTCACTCATTGCACTGATGGTGGGGTCACCTGGTGCAAAAGCCGTTATGCCAAGAGAGGTCACTGTGTCAAGGCATGGCAGGATTCATCCTTGTGAAATCTCCCTTTGGAAGGTACCTCTGACCATCTCCTTCCCATGATCTACTTGACAGAGCAGTATGGTGACATGTTCATTAGATTTCATTAAAAATAAAAATTATAGCTTGCCTAGCAAGGCAGGGTAGGAAGTGAGTGTGTAGGAAGTTTATAAGCTTTCTAAACCCTTCTAGCTGGAGGGTTAAGCACAGAGATTTCAACATCCTGCCTTGAATCTCCAGATTTGCAGAGCCGGGTGTTTTTTTCATGTCTGGGTCTGCTTAGCCCTCCAAGTTGAGTTAGAAAAATGAAGAAATTCCTCCAGGAAAGAATGATAACCTACACAGCTGAGTGTTGTTTATGACATCTGGTTTTGGAGAAACTTAAAGTGAAACTGCAATCCTAATTTAGGTTCCTGAGACCTGGCAAACTGGGTTTGGACTTGAATTACTGTGTAGTAAGGAGAATAATATTTAAAATTCCATGCAATAGTTCTTCATGAAGTCCACTGACTGGGACCAAGTGAAGGAAAGTGTGCCCTGAGACGAGTCTATGCCTAATACCATTCAGAAATAGCTCATAGGGATGGATCCCCCAGAGCTATATTGGACATGGACCTACAGCCTGTGCCACTGGAGGTTCCTTGTCATGTTTAGCTTCCTCCTCACCCCGAAGCTTGTCCTAATTTACAGGAATAAACAATGTACATCACATGCCATTTCTGCAGAGATGCCATTTTCCACTCTCAGTGGTTGCATGCCAGAATAACTACTCCACACTGGAAAAGCATCAATTGCTCCAGAAGAAAGCTCTTTAATAACACATCTGAAGGGAAAGCTATTACAAACAGCTCTCCTGAAATAGGGTTTTGGCAGGGGCTCCTCTCATAAACTGCTCTGTGTAGACAGCCATTCTTTTGAGAGCTGCAGAGCCAGTCCTGACTTGGAGACACTGCTGCTGTTGTGCACCACAGCAGGAGAGTTCAAAGACCCCGAAGGCAGAAGACACAGAAATGGTGTGAAACTCCACCAGCCCAAAGTGTGAGTCAGGAGAAATGACAAGAACTTTCCCTACCAGGTGAGGACATGTCCCAGAATGGAAAGTGTGCCTGCTCTCCAACCTAACCACAGCTAGAGGTGTTCCTCAGCACAGAAACAATCACTTTAAGAGCAAAAGAACCCACCTAGATGTAATTTTAGACATGTATTCCATGACATCACTTTAGGAGCATCTCTTTGTCAGGCTACAAAGGAAGACTTGAGCAATTATCCTAGGTGGAGACAGCTACAGGTAACTGGTGTAACCCTCCCCAGTCTCTAAGGGGGTGCAGACGTGCAAGATGCAAAGATGTTTCTACCACAGGTGGGGTGAAGTATTTGTAATAGGAGAAGAAAAGCTTTGAAACTATTCCACAAATCACAGCAGGGACTGTCTCTGCAATGCCACACGAATTCCAGATCCACTTTGCTCAAGAAAGGTAAACTGAAAGTGGAAAAGGTGCAAAGGAATGTCAGAACAACAAGCGGGCGAATGGAGTCTCACCATTCCAGTATGGCCCAGAAACGCTCAAATAAAGTAATGCAGTGAACCCAGAACCAAGCTGGGACATACTGCTCTCAGTAGGTACATCAGGAAGAAAAAGAAGTGTTTGTGTTGGCACAAGTGCAACTAGAGATGAACCAGCTGTTGATAATTTTAGGCTAGAGAGTAGAAACCATAGAAGCATGGATATTCAGTATTATCCAATTCAAGTAACATGTTTTTCCTTCCCAGGAGATGCAAAGGCAGAAAGTATGAGGGTTAAATCTGAAAGGAGATGTGGTGTTCCTCTTTTTCCCCAATTTGTGTACCCTGACCTAATTCTGAACCCCCAAATCTCACTTGGAACTCTCATGATCTCTGCGGGGGATTTCCTTCTAACCTTCTAACCTGCACCCTCAGAGAAGAGAAGTGGGCTCCTGAACTCTAAAAGCATCTTTGGATCAAACTACACGCTCTGCCTCTTGTGTCTTCAGGGCTGTTGAAGGACTGTAACTATCAGTTCACCTGGACGCTCCCTAAATCCACCTCTGCAAATCAAAGTGAGCTTGTCTACACTTGCTTCAAGTGAGAACAGAGTCTGCTGTCCTCTTTGGGACATTCATTCCTCCACCTGATTTTGAATCAGCCTGAATCCTGGGGAAATTTCCATACTGACCTATTTTTTTTTCCCCCTGGGTAGTTTAAGTATTAAACATCATCCTTTAGCAAACAGGCATTAAGGAACTGCATTGTAATGGGCATTTCTGAGATTCCATAATGAAACAGGGATTTGGCCAAGCCACCTGAGACGAGTGCCTGCGGGTGTGGAGATAACAGGGCTGTAAACAGAAGGGCTGGGCTGTGCAGTGGATGCAACACCCAAAGTCTGAGGAGACACGAGCAGGCACCCACCTCCTGATCCACCAGAAGAGTCCCTCTCCCAAAGAAAGGGATAATGTCCTTTAACTGGCAGCTCCTTCACAGACATCAGCAGGCATGGGACATGAGCTGGTTTGAGGCAATAGCTTTTAAACTGGTTCTGGAGTCTTCAAGGAAGTCTTGATCTCATGGGAGGGGAAAAGCGGAGAACTTGAAAGCTGTTGTGGTGAGAGCCACTCTTTTTCCCTCACTCCCCAAGCGTGAAGTTACAATGGTTGACAGACACTGTGGCTGACCTGGAATACCCCAAGAGTAAAGACCCAACATTTCCTTATGAAAATGTCCTGACCTCTTTCTCTTGACCTGCCCAGAAGGAATTAAAGTGAGGATTTACACACTGAAAACCCGAAGAAGAGTCAGCAAGCAGATTCCAAATTAGGATCCAGGAGATATTCAGAATTTCAGTCCTAAACTAGGAGCACTGAAACGGGGCTAATCTTGTGCCTGGGAATACATCCTTTAGTTTCCGTGTGTGGACACAGGAAGTCCAAGCCCCAGTTTGCTTCACGGCTCAGGGGTGGGTGGTTTTTGATCTTGAGAAGCCCAGAGCCAAATCAAAGCAGTTTGTGGAAGCAGAGAGCAGCACATGGCAGAGGCAATCCCACCCCAGACAGGCACTCCAGTACCTCCTTGTACCCCTGACATCCAAGGGCAGCGCTGGGGGTTGAGAACAACCAGGTCAGAAGCCACAGGATCTGCCTGACCTGGCACAGGGTGGGGGGCCAGGCATGAGAAGCTGGCAAGTGGGAACAGATGCTTTTCCTTGAGCCACCAGTGCGTTTGGAGCCAGTGCTGGCAGCTTCCAGTCCCAGCCACCTCCTCCTGGGGTCAGACAGTCTCTATCCCTTAGGCAAGGGAACCCCCAGTCCTGTCAGCTGCCAGCATCCAGTCAGAGAAGGATGAGGCCTGAAAGGAGCACCAGGTGGAGGCAAGCTCTTGGTGTTCTGAAGGGACAAGTAGGAGGTCCTCTCCCTCCACCCATGGAGAGCTGTTGTGTCTCTGTCTCCTTCTGGGATGCAGAGGTGATGGATGCCATTGTCCTTGCTGCCCATATCTCCCAGCATATCCCGACAGTGGATCCCCACCACAACTCTTGTTCACTTGCAGACTAGAGAAGAAGGAGTAATGGGAAGGTGGCAAGAGCAGCAGTCAGCCAGGGGGCTCAAAAAACACCAAGAGAGGATTACCCCTCCCCAGGCTGGCAGCAGCCCCAAATCTTCCCATTACAGGCACTGTTGCACCAAGTTTGCGGGGTGGCAGGGGCAAGGCAATACTGCCAAGGCACCAAAATGCTCATGCTGTAGCAAGGTGTCTTGCCACACACCCCACTTGGGAAATCATTTCCCAGCAAAAGCTGTCAATGAAAGTCTGCTGTGTGTGACTGGGGCTTCCCAGGAGGGAGCTCTGGATCCTCTGGGGACAGACTGTCTTGCTTTACCTGTTAACCTACACACTGATGTACCCATTCTTCAGCTCCAGCTTGGGGGTATCAAACCCTCCAGCCTGCAATGGGAGGTGCAGGTGATGGATCTCTGACGTGCCCTCTGTTTCCTGAGCCTGCCACTCAGACGTCGCACCCACCACATTCTGCAGGAAGCCCAGAGACCTGAATCAGATATGAGTTGGGCAACTGGAGTCAGCAAATTGGATACCTATTACTGAAAAGCAAGATAAGATCTCTTACACTCATCCTGCTTGTGGCTTGGGAAGGATCTGTTGCAGGCACCCAGCTGGGGCATCCACTCAGCCTTGCAAAACCCTTAGGAAGAGGCTCCACACATGCTCTCCCACCCTTCCCATGATGAATACATGCAGCTGGCAGAAATGACGATGCACAGAGTGAGGGAGTGGGGCTTGGCATGGCTGTCGTTCTGCTCATTCATTCTTCCCCCTGGCACATCAAGTCAGCAATGACAAGGGAAGGGTAAAAGAGCTAGAGAAAACCTGGTGGGATATCCCAGTGTGGACCACTGAAGAGGAATAAAGCATGCCAGTCATTTGTGGCAGGTTTCCATAAGAGACGTGCCAGGAAGACTTGGTCCCGGTGGCTGCCATAGAAATCACAGGAAGTCTGAAGTGGAGGCTATTATTAACCTACATAGGAAACTTCTTGCCTTGCTTTTCATCTAGGAGAGCAAAGGTGTGTGTGAGAGGAAGGAGAGGCAGCAGTCTTCCTCAGATGAGGTTTGACATCCTAGCACTTCTGAGATCCCCAAGAGTCAGGAGCTATGCCTCCCACTCTCCCACTGCTGGAACAGGTGGCTCCACAGCAGGAAGCAGAGCACCCTGCATGTCTTCCAGTAGGCATCCCTGATGCCCTGTGGACAGAGCACCGAGGTGCAAGGTGGCTGAGCTCAGCAGGCCTCCAAGCACGAGCTGTCCAGAGTCTGCTCATGTGGAGAGCCAGCAATAACTGCTGGGTTTTCAACCAAGGGCCATGGGCCCTGAGCAGCCTGCAAGGATCCAGATCCAGATCCAGGGCATGAAAGAGGGCAAAGCTGTAGCAAAGGGAATTGCCGTGGTGGTGGTGTGACCTGCTTCTGGGACTACAGCCCTTCACTGCAGTGTCTCATATTGTTCCCAGGATTGGTCACAGCAGCTATTCCCGCTCCTTCATAAATAGACCCAAACCCTTTGCTCATTTCAGTCAAGTGACAGGAGGTCTTCAGCAGTGTGTACTCATGTACAAACGATGCTGCCCACGCTGTGGAGGCAAGGTACCCCTCAGATCAGGCATATCATTCAGAAAAATATCAAATGGGAGATCAAAACACATGTCCTGTCAAGGCATCGCTATCCTTTACACCAATCCTTTACACCAGTGGTGTCCCAGAAGGGAGCTGCATCCTCTAGGGCTAAACAGCCTGGTGGGTTACATCAAGCTGGACCACAGCAAGCCTGGGAACCAGGGCAAATTGCTGCTAATAACTCTTCCCAAGGCCTCATATTGAGAAAGGAATTAACTTCTGCTCTCTGAAACAGAGTTTCGTCAGTCTGGGAGGAACACTGCTCCCTTGACACCAGCCCCAATGGTTTTCTGTTTGTTACCACTTACTGTAAGGTGCTTTGGAGAGGTTTCTGGAATGTACAGTGCCCTTAGGGTGACTCTGGGCCATGAAACTCTAAACCAGCTTGTGGACCTCTGTGGTAAAGGATCACAACTCTTATTATTACTTCCCGCTGCTGGAGCTGTTGAACTCAGGTCACTGCTCTGTCTTTCATCACTATTGTTTTTGCCGCTTGGTAAACAGGCAACTTTCCATCCTATTCCTGGGACAATGCATCCTGCAATGGGTGGGCCCCAAGCTAACACATCAAGGTCATTGTTAATTTGGGTAACAACAAATGCCGGGATAAATCTTCCATGTGAGTAAACTGAGGCATCTTCAGCCTTCAGCAGTAGAGAATTTGGCCCCTAAAACTTGATTGCCCTGGGTGCTGGGATGCTCCCCTGCTTGCCTTCTGCACCACTGGTCTGTGAGCAACACTACAAGTGGTTTCAGACATGCTTGGGCTCTGCCCTAGCATGTGTAAGAGCCCTGGCCACTGCCTGGGATTATACTGGAGTTATTGCCTCCTTTCACATCAAAGAAGATGAAGGAAAGCACAGATATGTGTGTACCAAAGCTGGCTACAAACTTTAGCTGCAATAATGTTCAAAGACGCCTGCTCAGGAGTCTGCATGAACATAAGATGCATCTCTTAGTGCTGGATGACCAACCATAATGATGTTCTGGCTCTGCATTCCCATCTCCCACTGGAACTGCCAAATCCACCAGAGTCTAATTGCAAGAGCTGGACAGCCCTGCAATGTGCCCGGCCCCATGAACCAGTTTTTGAAAGGCCATGGCAATGAAAATGTTTTCACTGAAATGTCTGACCAGCTTGCTGACATTGCNGGGGAAACTCATATGGCAGCAGATCAACAAGACAGGAATATGTGCACCCAGCCCTGATGAGTACAGGGCTGTAGGGTTTCAGATGTTTTTGCACTTTTGAAAGATGTTTAAAAGTTAAAGACAGTGAAGACAGCACCAGGAAATTCACCTGAGGGCTAAAGCAAATAGCACTTCGCAGGGAGAAGCTGAGAGTTCAGCATGTTCAGCCTTTCAGAGAGAAGATGGAGAGGCAGCTTGATTATAGGGTACGATACCACTGTGAGGAGAAAAATACAAGGTCTTTAATTTCCAGGAGAAAGGCATGTCAAGACAAATGGGTTTTAGCCTTGAGCCAGGCAAATACAAATGAGAAGCCCAGGCATGGGGCTTTGCTCTTACCCAGAGCACTGCTGGCTCTCCTGGGGGCTGGGGCCTCCACATGGGGGTGTCACTTGGAGGAGAGGGAAGACACCAGCACGAAGAGCTGGAATTTGTTTCTGTCTGCCCCCTGATTGCAGATGCCGCTGCTTCAGAGCATGCTCCATCAAGTCCCCCTTCGACAGAGCATACATTTGAGGGGAAGGGGAGAGACGTGAGCAGAAGTGATTTACTAGCCTGAGGCTCAGCCGGGCCGAGCCTGTGCTGCACTAGTCATGTAGTGTGGCATCCTTGAGCTCCAGGCATCCGGAGCCAAGCCAGAATAATTAATTGTGCAACACCTTTATGACTCGGAAACCTGCCTCCTGTCTCTTTGTATAATGGCAGTGCCCAGGGCAAGCCATCTCTTGCTGATTGCGGAGCTGCGTGGCACGGAGCAGGGTCCCGAGGTGGGTGACAGTCGCTGCCACAAGGCAGGGCAGGGACAGCTCCCGCTGGCTCTGCGTGAAGGGCAGGATGCATTTGCAGAGCCATGCACTGGGATGGGAGACACTTCTCCGATCCCACAAGGGAATGAGAAATGTGCTCTAACACCGTATCCAAGCCCAAAGCAAGAATTTCAACCAACCCAGCAGGTCTAGCTGATTTTCCTCTTTATCCTCTCTGTTGCAGGCTTCTACAGTCATCTTCCATTCATCCTCCCTTCCCCCTTCACACCATGCGTGTGTCATGGGACACAGACTGCCCACACCAGGAGGATGCAGCCACACAAACACTCTCCCACGAGCTGCCCCAGGCACAGCTGGTGCCCAGCGCCGGCATGGACGCACCCAGCACATGTCATGCCAGGCACTGCCCTCCTCCTCCACTGCCTGGTGTAGGGCTACCGGCCCCCAAGCCCTGAGTGGGCAGGGGCAGGGCAGGAGCACAGCCCAGGGCTGGGCAGGGAGAAGTGGGTGTGCTGCCTGCGGCGCTGGGAGCTGAGCTGTGCCTGCACCACCAGAGTGGCACTGGGATGCGCTGGGTTCTCCTGTGATGTGGTGTTTAGCTTGGCTGCCATGAGCAGCTGAGAGACCCGTCTCAAACCAAGCACATTTGGTCGAAGGGGCCAGGAGTGTTTTCACCTGTGAGGCCCAAACATTTGCCTGCACAAGCTCTTCTGCTGTGCCTCATTGGCACAGCTGCCAGCACAGCCTGTTGCTCTGCTCCCAAGCTTGCCCAGAGCGTTGCCAAACTGGCACTGCTGGGAGTTGAATGTTTTCTCACTTGCTGTTTACCTCAAATATGTATTTATTTCAAGCACTTCCAGAACTAGGCCAGTAACAAATTTATGCTTTTACCCATCTTAAAAATCATAGTTGTAAAGGCTCTGGTGGCCGTGCCTTGCTTCTGGGCCTGGAGAGATGGTTGGGAGACAGACATGCAAGCAGCCAAGTGCTTTGGCCCACTGGTGAAAATTTCCAGTGTGGTCCAAGTGCAGCTCAGGTGGCCTCAGCAGAGACTTGGCAAACTTTTGCTGACAAAACTTCTCAGAAATTTTGGAAATCATTCACCTCTTATCTGAAGTTTCTGCAGCTCCTAGAGAGGACAAGATCACTCACCACATCTTCCTCACAGAGGAAATGGATCTGTTCCCTCATGCTCACAGAAGCACAGAAGCCCAGAATGGGTAAGGCTGGAAGGGACCACAGTGGGTCATATGGTCCAACCTCCCTGCTCAAGCAAGGTCACCTCATACTGGTGGCTTCTGATGGCCCCATGGCAGAAAGTGGGTACAGAAGCGAAAAAGAGGGACTGAAAACATCCCCTGGCCATTGTTTTCTCTGTGAGATGGTGTCTGGGTAGAAGGAGGGTTATCTGAAACGTAACAATCCCAGACTGGGGTGGAGGGGGGAGGTACAGCAGTAAATGAACACTAGAACTGGGAATGTGGAGGAAAGGTCTGGTGTTTAGAGGTGAAGACAAGGCATGGAAATGGAAAGAAAAGGGTTTGGGGTAGTGTTTGGGATATGATGCCATGGGAAGGCATTCTTGGAGAGACCACCTCATGGTTCCCCAAAGAGAAAACCAAGCAGACAGGAAGGTGGTAGAACCCAGAGGTGACTGGACCTGGTGACAGGGACTGCCAGCCTGTGGAGGGCACGGGAAGGGACAGGAGACAAATGAGAGAGCCACAGAGAGACCTGATATCAGGGACACAGCATTTGCAGCAGGGAACGCGGAGGAGGCATGCGTGGAGCTGATAAGGACTCAGGAAAAGCAGCAGAGGGACTGGGGCCAGTGAGCTCTGTGCAGAGGCGATTTAAACAAGAGCTCAAACTGGGAGTTAAGACAGCAGATAAAGGGCCTGAGGTTAAGAGAGGGAGAGGGGGAATGTTTCTGCAGACAGGAAAAGAAAAAGGGAACTAACTTAGGGTTGAAGGGGCTGTGAGCCTTGAACCAGGCAGAAGGACATTGAGAAGAGCAAAAAGTCTGGGGTGGACAGGAGAAGATACTCAAAAAAAGAATGAATCCAGAGAAATAAGTGTGTATCAACCATGACAAGCTCTGCCATGAGACCCAAAAATCTACGAGTGTCACCCTGTCCTCTGCAAATACCCATATAAAACCTTCAGGCAAAACATGTTTCAATCGCACTTCGTAAAGAGACCAAGGCCTCTCACCAACCACTCACCCCAGACTCCCTGTGTTGCGGATGGTGGAAGGGGAGGGGCTGTAATAAATCATGGGAACTGAGTAAGACCCAGGTTTTGATCAGTTGGGTGGCTTTTTTCATCCACAGAGAACTGCTCCAGACATGTGTATTAAAAGAATTGTGTTAAAGCTTTTAAGTCCAGCCCTCCACCAAGAAAAACCAGCCTGAAGTTCTTCCACACAGTGTTGGATTTTTAAAAATCCTGAGTTTACACATGAATGTGTAGTCCCCACTATATCTCCTTTGGGGTGCAAAACAGGCAGTTCTCACCTGATGAACAGATCTTGCATCTTCTGTTTCCCTCCTGCTGCTCCTCACCTGTTTTCAAACACCTCAATTCCACTCCAAAGGACAAAGTCATGACCTCGACTTTCTCAGGTCTGTTACAGCCCCTCCAGTTGGAGAAGTTCCTTCAAGTCCCGTCACTCCTTGCGAAGGGAGCATGAGAGGGAGGCATCACCCCCCTTCAGCTGAGCACAGAATAGAATCTTACAGGTCCCCACGTCCATTGTATCAGAGGACCCAGTGCTGCACATTTAAGCCCAGCTTATCTTGACATCCAACACTGACCACTGACAGTGCAGACCAGCAACAGAAAGAGATGTTAACTCAGCCCCCTTGGAGGAGGTCAGTCACATAAATCACTGAGGTCACATAAAACACCTGAGGAAGAAGACAGAGCCTGACCACAGCGGGTAGGTTCCCTGGCACATGCCTCTGTCTGGTTGAGACCACCAAGATGCTTGAAAAGAGAGCACATCTACCCAGGTCTTGTGAGTGCTCAGCTGCAAAGTGTGGGGACACTCAGCTATCGCTGATCTCCTCACACCATGGTCATGCAGACTTCCTCTAACTGGGAAAGATGTAAACACAAACAAGAAATTAAATCCAGTCGCTTGGCACTATAAGAAACTTGGACCATGACTGAAGATCTTGGGATAACAGTGTCTGACTTGGTTTTCAATCCTGCTGGTGATACTGATTTCTACAGAGCCAGCATTGGAGTGAGAAGGATACTGGAGGAGAGACACCGTATGCAGTGAGCCTTAGGGATGATAACAGGGGGTCTGAGAACTCTGAGGGGAACAGTAGATCCTGCAGTGACCCTGTTCCTACTGCACAGCTGTAGCATCAGCTGGCAGATAGAGATCTTTTCCAAAGTTCCTGAATAACTCGGGCCTGAAAGTGGGAGGTAAACATAGGAACTGGAAGCAACAGAGTGCTCAGACTCTTTTACCCAGAGAACAGTAAAGATTTTTCAGAGGGTGCTCAGATTAGTTTATTCCGCGTCTGGGCATCAGGCTACCTGTCTAGAGAAGGACTTGGATGTAGTGAAATTCATGCTGGGCATGCACTGCCAACACAGGCCATAAAATTGGACATTTGGGGCATGGTTTAGTTATCCAGAACAAGGAGGTCTCAAGGTGCCCTGAGGTACCTAAACCAGTCAGCAGATCTGACATGGGACCTTCAGGAGACCCTTGTCTTTCCAAAAGTCATCTGGAGGTCAGGAGGAGCATCCAGGTCATTTAGGCAATGGAATCAAGCTCCTGATGTGAGACACTGGTGTGAAACCCCACACAATGTCTAGACACATCTCCCTTTACACAAATACTTTGATCTATGTCTGGCCCTCCAGCTGGCCCAGAGTGTTTTCGCGAGGACTTTTTAACCTAAGTAATTTGGATGGTTTGGTAAATGTTTTCTGGGCAACTGAAAAAATGTCTCTAAGATATCAGACCATGTCCAAACAAGGTCTAGATCCACCCCATTGCTTTGGATCTGTTAGATGCCCATCTCACTGGTTGCACTGGAGCCTTGATGATTAGCAAAGTATCAAATAGCAGCAAAAGCAGGAAGAGCCAAGGCAGTGGACAGGCACAACCTGTGAGGAATCAAGGTCTCGATTAGTTCCGTAGGACTCTGTCCTGAACATTTAGGATTTTGCCCTCTGCATTTTAGCCCCCATTTTGCTGCTGGTGTCTTCAAAATGAGGCTGCAGCAAAGCTCAGCTTTGAGAAGTGCCAAGGCATTGCAAACCCTTCTGACAGATGTTAGACCTGCCTGATCCCGGTATTTCTTTCCACCTCAGTTTTCCCTTCTGCACAATAAAACCTTATCTACCTCATGTGGGCCATGCAATGATGACTAATTAATGTTAATGAAGTGCTTTCAGATCATCCAATTCAAGGGCACACATAATTGCAAAACATTAATTACTGTTTACTTATTATCATGAAGCCAATAGCAAAACCAGCTGCTTATCTTCCTCAGCCATGACTCAGAAGGAGGATGATGGCTGATCAAGATAGAGCTGCAGAGTCCAGTTGAGCCTGTACAGTGACACACGTGTATGTCTCTGTGTGTGTGTGTGTGCATGTGCGAAGGCACCTGACACAGCAGGGACCAGGCCAAAGCAGGCCATACTCATGACAGAGCCATGCAAGCTGAAAGTCCGTGGAGATGAGCAAGAACTCACTTTGCCAAAGACCCAGACGGGAAAACGGGTGTCTAGCAATGATTCATGTGTTTGAAAATGATGTTCATGAGAGACCATGTGTCACAGAGAATTAGAAGAGTCAAAGCTGCAATGAATTACTGTGAGTGACTAAAAAAAGTGCTGTGCTTGAAAACTTCATTGTCAAAGATCCCAAACCCTGCTTGAGTGGCAAAAGAGAAAGAGGCAGGGAGTACAATATCCAGAAATGGAGAGCTTGACAGAAAAATGGAGAGGCAACTGAGCTCAGTGTTTTGTCATACTTCATCAAACCCTTTCAGGATGTTAGAAATGAGTTTTGGGTTGAGCTTTGAATGAGCTGGTGGTCAGAGGACTGGAGCAGGATGGGTATTCCACAAACAAGAGCTACATAGGTGATAGCCTCTGATTAACAGCTCAGGGCTGACTGTGTTGATGAAGCAAAAGAGGTTGATTCTATTGGAAAAACAACAATTCCAGATAACCTCCAGTAGACAGACTTAGGAAGGACCCTGAAGAGTGGTGAGGAGCACTGAGTCTGGTGCAGCTTGCTGAGGTCTCAGAGGAGGGGTGAAGGGCTCACATTGCTGGATTTAGTGGAACTGTGCTTTGCAAAGTGCAGTGGGGAAGAGAGGAGAGGAAAACACGGCGGAACATAGAAGTTTGGGAAAATGAGAGCAGAGGTTGGGTTTGGGAAATCCATGCCATGGATGATGAAGAACTTAACATTACAAAGTTTTTCAGGCATTTTCAGGTGTCTTCAAATTACCATCTGACCTCAGAGGACCTACCAAATCCCTTACGCATTCTAGTATCCTTAAACATCCCAAATTGCAGCCTAGCATTTCCATTGACATGCAAGATTGTCTTCCCAGTGAGGGCTTGAAAGAGTGACCTGAAAGCCCGTGTCTGTGTCTCCTGCTGGCCACTTGCAGAGCTCCAGGAGCCTCTGGGCCACGGTGACTTTCTCTGCAGGTCGGTTCAGAGCCAGGTGTACCCACTGTCAGCAACCAGAACAGCTCTACCACTCACACACCCATGGAAATGCACACAGGGGAGCTGGATACGCTTCCCTAAATAGGTCCTTAGAACAACAAGAATGGTTATGAGCTATAAAAGCAGGATCCACAAGTCCAAGCCCATTTGCTTTCAGGGGTCTTTAGTTAATATAAGTGACTGTGACACACAAGTCCAAGGAGTTATGCAAGTTGATGCTGCTCAGTGAGGTGAAAGATGGGGCAGCTGATGTGCCCTGGGACCAGATGCAGAGCAGGAATGTGTACAGGTCAATGGCAGCAGCCAGCAGCTCCCTTCACAGGGAGAAGTATCCGCAGGACAAAGTTGGCTTATGGCCGAAGTCCATGGGGTCCTTAGGCTGGTCGCTCTCTGCCACCCAGAGCCCAAAATCAAACAAGCCTAATCGAAAATGTGCAGTGATGCAATATCCTCCACATGTCTTCCAGAGCAAAGCCAGAGGACTCTCTAGACCCCACATTTTGAGGTCTGGAGATGGTAATGCAGCTCTCCAAGCAGCAGTCCTGTATTTCATCCACCGTTCACCAGGGTGGAGAACCAATCTGAAAGCAACCACGAAACATTTTTGGTGCTGATTTGTGACTTCTGCCTAACTCCCCAAGAGAGATGTAAAGCAAGCAGCTCCCATCAGAAAATCACTGCTGTTCTCTGAGACACAGTGATGTAATGATTGTTCCCCTCCGAACCTGGTGTCATGATCTAGCTCCTGATTATATCCTCATCTGAAATAAAGAGGTCTAGCCTAAGAAAATACACTTAAGCTTCAAGGTGTCTCTGAGATATGATCAGTCTGGAAGGCCCAAGTCTGCTGGGGAAGTCTCCTCCTTATATTGCAAATGAAAGTTCAGAGCAGTCAGAGTACTTGCCCAAAGCTATTCAGAGAGTCAGGAGCTCAAATGCCTTTTGTCTGACACCTGAGCCACCACACTGATAACTTTGAGTGTGTTATGCCCATTCTGCTCTTCATGAATTTCTTCCCAATGACTCCTGGCTATGGTGGAGTCAGTTTCTGCAGCCTGAACATCACTACGTGTTCTGCCGCTTCCTGAGTGCTCTCAGGAGCACTCTTCGCTCTTGGTAGCAACATTGCTTTTAGGAGCAATATCCTTCCTTAGTGCTTTCAGTCATTCCTTTGAGATTCTGCTAAGGCTCTTGCACTGTCAGGATTCCATCGGCTTCAACCATTCAAAAAGAACAAACAAGTTAAATATAGGCTTATTTTTCAGAAGTATGATTTTACAGCCCTTTCTGTTCCCATCCCTCAAGCTCCTGGAACCATGTGTTTCCAAAAGATCTCCAACAACCAACTTTTAAACTCTTAAAAACCACGTCTGGGTCCAGATCTACAAAAATGAACCACATTTATTGGGTTGCCTTCTTACAAAAAGCAGCTGCTTATCTTTGTGATAAGTGCACTTAACGGCTTTGACTAAAAAATTAAGTCTTAACAAGCAGATTTTATTACTGCAGCCTCTTAATCGAGCTGTTTTATAGCCATGAATTAATGTGGGTCATGTCCACATTGTAGCACTAGCTTGATCATCAGACCTGAACCAACAGATTTAAGGGCTTCAGAATAAATAGGACTAAACTGCTAACCGGAAATAAATGGATTAAAAGGTAAGTGTTGTGCCTCACTCTAGACCCGGAGTCTGATTGTATGGTGTCTCTCTTCTGCCTGGAGGTCCTATGAGAAGACATACCAGTAGCCGGAAACACTCCCGACTCCAGGGTGTTGAACTTGAGATTATGTTAGAGATCTTTAAAGGCAGGAACTTTCCTGGTCCCTGATGAACGGAGAGTCAAAAAGTAATTTCAGACATCCAATCTGTCTTTTATTGTCCAACAAGAAGCATAAATAAATAAATGGTGAGTCACAGCATCTTCCTGTTTATGCATCCTTAGCTAAGAGGAGGCAGATTTCCATCTGAGCAACTCCACCCCATCTACATCTATTGTCTTATTTGTCCTGGCTCCCACACTCACCACTTTTACACTCTCTCACACTTTCTACAGCATTTTATCTCCTTCCTTGGCCTTGTGTGCGTGGAACAACTGACCTCTCTTCATAGCAGAGAAGCCGAACACCCGCAACTGCCCTTGCAAAGGCACCCACCAGAAACAAAGTCTCACCAGTGCTACAGATTCAATCCTAATAGAGGACCTACTTTTAGCATTTCTCTATTCCCCAAAACAGATCTGCTCATGTGGCAAACCAGACCTAGAACATTTTATCAAAAGACATCTGCAAACTGTCCTAGACTCTTTCATAAGCTGGAATCTTGCAAAAATCTGAAGCCCTCATGTCATGGATCTCTGCTCTAGCTGTTTTCATGCCACAGTGAAAGTTGTAAGGCAGATGCAAGCCACAATGAGGAAAGGAGAGAAGAAACGCAAGTGGGCTTGTGAAGGTGAGGCTACTTAATCCTCATCTTCCACCATCCATCAGATCCCACATCTTCCTCCTCTCTGAGATTCCTGCTGGCTCTGACCAAGACTTCACATTGGAAGATGCCTTTGTGTCAGAAGAGACAGGACTAACAGCTGCCCTCAGGGCACCAGGTAGAAACACTCCCTTGTGCAGGTTGGAGGAGGCCACAGCAGAAAAGATAGTGTGGGGTTTTGGTTTTTTTCCCAGTTCAAACTGAACTGTCCTCCAACAGCCCTCCCACCACACTTGTACTACTGGATCCTGTGTGGCGGTAATGGAATAAGGATAGTGGTTTCCAAAGAGATGATTTGAAAAGTGGATCATAGGTTTCAACAAAAGGAATAATCAGCAAACACAGGGAATTGACCTCAGGAAAAAAAAATCTAAATCAGTAATGCAAGTGCAGGAGAGCCTATGTGCTACCAGAGTACATTGTGGATGTGTTTACTCATCACAAGAGACCAATTAGTGCATCGGAAGGCATTACTGCCAATCAACTAATGTAATAATTGACTATATGCAAAAGACTAATTCCTTTCAAATGTGATAAAAAGAGTTTGCTTAACCCAGCCACGAAGGTGTTTAAACTCACTCATTTAATTTCACAACCAGGACAGGCTCAAACAGAGGAAGCGAGTCAGTTACTATGTTTCATCTGACAGGTAATAATTTCGTATGATGTGTTAACTTAATTCTCTTGCAATCACATTAACATGCCCTTAATTAAACACACAAAGGCAATCTGTCCTGATGAGCAGGGGAGAGAGGAAGTACAGTGAAAGATGACAGTGACAGCATCAGACACCAGCTGGTGCCTGGGAATCAGAAAGGAATTTTATAACAAACGGAAATGCTGTCCTGTGAGCAACGATGATCATGACAGTAAGGCCTGGAAAGGCAAGGATAAACTCAGGCTGAAGAACCTGAAAGGGTTAGAAACTAGTGGGATATATGAGGGGCTCTATAGAAGAGGTTCTTGAATTACATAGGATGTAAGTGGAAGATGAAGAAATGCAGAGCTACTCTTAGCACGAAATGAGAACACGTAGAAAGTGATCCTGGGTGCATGAGGAAGAGTGTGGCCAGTGGTCAAGGGAATTGATCCTCCCGCTCTACTCTGGCATGGTGAGGCCACATGTCAAGTGCTCTGTTCACTTCTGGGCTTCTCAGTTCAAGAAAAACGTGGAACTGCTGGAGAGAGTCCAGCAGAGGGCTACAAAGACAGTGGGGGGACTGAAGCACCTCTCTTCTTAAGAGGAAAGGCTGAGGGACCTGGACCTATTTCGCCTGAAGAAGGTGTTTACATCTCTCAATGTTTACAAATATCTTAAGGGAAGGTCTCAGAGGATGAGGGCAGACTCTTTACAGTGGTGGGATGAGTGTGGGACTGAGTGAAAGCTGGTACATCCCGTACCGTGCTCCAGATGTAGGAAAAGGTTAAACTGGGACATATTACCAACAACAGAAAATGTTAATTAGGGCTGGGAGAAGAGTCCAGAATGGGATAAACACGGGTTGAATCCCAGTGGGCAGAATTTAATAAACCAGGGGTACTTAAGGAAGCAGTCAGAGACACTTCAAACCCATTAGTAATTATCTTTGAGAACTCTTGGCATTCCCACAGGACAGGTGAGGGGTAAACACAACATCTATCTTTAAAATGCAGGCCCAGGAGGACACCAAGCTCAGACAAGCCACCTTCTGTACCGGGAAAGACCCCTGCCTTCCCTGCTGACTGATCCATTTGCAAGTGCTGGGAACATAATGAGGCGATTGGTGCAGGTAAAATGGGTTTATTGAGGAGAAAACACATCAAATTAAACCTGTTTCCTGTCAGATAATCTTGTGGTCTGGGAGGAGGTGGGAGATGTGGTACCACTCTTGTCATTCTCCAGCATGAAATCCTAACACAAAGTCAGCAGAGTATAGCTGCAGTTCTGGTTAAAAGAGATTTGCTATGGGAAACTTTCTTCTGCGAAGTTTGCTCTCAAATACAGGAACATCTCAAAAGGATGCAGAGAGGGGCCAGGCTTGTGCATCATTTTGGTCTGTACTTTTACTGATGCCCAGGCAGAAAAAAAAGTAGCCTTACAGTGAGTCTGGGAGGGCTCCAGAGAACAGGCTCAGGTAGAATATAAATTACTTTATTAAAGCAAACTAAAAGTCTGTAGTGCCCAGGGGAAAAGGGTGGCTATCATGTGGGTGGTAAGGACAGGAGAGCCAGAACTGGGTCATGTGAAGTAATTATTTTGCTTTTTCCATTGCTTATAGAGCTGGAGCTGGAGTCCAGTGTCCAGGTGCCCTTACATGCCACAGAGAGTCGGGACAGGAGAAGGGTTGGAGGTTTCTAGTGGAGAGTTTTGGTGTGAGTTGCAACCTGGCACAGCTTCCAGATGGAAGAAACCCAGCATGAAGACCACAAGCACTGCACACAGCAGGGACCTGGGGGCAGAGCTGGGGCAGCCACATAAGCCTAAGAGAATGAAGGTCTTGCAGGAATCACCATGGTGCTGGTCCCAGGATTTGTGGTGTTCCAGCTCCAGCATGTGCTGGTATGATTGACCTCCGTTCCTAAGCCCACCCCAAGGTTTCATGCCCACATTCTTTGGGGTCTTTGCAAAGCTCAGGGGAAAACAGCACCGTGTGTGCAAGGGCTTTGCTTGGGTTTACCCCAAACAGACCTGGGCTTCATGGTTTCCTCCAGTCAGTACCTGTCTATAGCATGGGCCTTTCTCCCAGACCTTGGGTGAAATAAACCCAAGGGGTGCAAGGCACTGGCTGGGAACAGAAAGATGCACGTGTTCAACAGCAGGGGCTGATGGAAAACCTACAGGAGCAAGACAAGTAGGGTAATGGTAAACCCCCTCAGTCCAGTTCCCTGACTAATGCCCTGGGTGACACAATTCAGGTGCATCAGCAAGGAGGGAGGGAAGCAGCAACCCTCTGCTCGAGCTCCCCACACGGTCTCTGGCCCCCTTGCCACCCCCTAGTTCTGCTGCCAAACCTTTCTGGGCACACCTGGCACCCAGGGACAGCCTGCCTGCGTGTATTTACCCCCTCCCCAGCACAGCGCCACCTCACCTTGTGGTCAGTCACTCCACACCTAAGGGACCCCACCAGCTCATGACACAAAAGCATTATTCATCAGCACCTGGGAGAAAGGGAAGTTGACATCTACTTTCACAAGGAGTTTATTTTTTTTACACCATTCCTTGCCTCAGGGGATGCCTCTGCAGCCGGCAGTGAGTAGGATAAGCCAGGACCATCGCAAAGGAGTCACATCTTCCTAAATCTGAAGGATTCTTTCCCAGGCTAGTGATGCTCACCAGTCATGTTGGGCTGCTGCCACAATAGTTTGAAGAGATTCAGGTGGGCATGCAGTCAAGGAATGGATTCATACCAACATTTAGGGTCAAGCCTAGTGTCATCTGTCCACAACTTGAGCCGTATGAGCCACCCACCACTTCTCCGCTTGTTTTACATAGCCTGCACCCAAACTGCTCCCCCATACCTCTTACTGGTACAGTAGAGTCCTTTGGAGGTGGGTTCATCTTTCAGCAAAGCCCTCTCAGCCACAACAGGGCACTCAGCACAGAGCTACACAGTTTGCTCTGCCCCTGCTCATGAGATGGAAGCAGTCATTACCTTATCTCCATTACTCCCCATTCTTCCCCCAGCTTGGAGGCAGAGCATGTGGGACATCAGCTCCACAGCTCCCTGCACCTGAATTTGGACCTTCCTTCCTCATATTGCCTAAAAGTAGATGGATTTTGTTGTTAACCTGGAAGAGAAAAATCATCCCAACCCAGACAGTTAGCATGGCTGCTGGAATCTCTCTCAAGTACTGAGCTAATCAGACCCACCCTAACTTTTTCCCTGTTCTCCTTGCCCAGCCCAGCATCTCTCTCCGCATCCTGCACAGAGGCAGGATTTGGTGCTGCCAGCCCCAAAGTCCCCGGCAAGCTGCTTAGGGACACACACACGCTCCACAAACACCCACACCCACCTCTCTCAGTGCCTCCTGCAGACAGACTCCTCCACTGCTCACGCTTCCCAGGAAGCCACGGCACCTTGTCTCCAGCTCAGTCCTACACTGAGTGGCTCAGTGACATTCCCTGAGAATTCCCACCTCCACTGCACTGGGTCCACCAGGACGTGGCACTCCCTGGGTCTCTGGTGCTAGGAGCTGCTCTGGCTGATCCTCTTGAGATCAGTCTGTGCCCAGCTCAGAGGTACACACAAACTGGGGCACTGCTGGGAAAGGGTTAAAACCCCAGCCCTTGCATGTTGGTGGGGAATTTTAGAAATCACAAGGAATTCAAGCTGCTTTGTAGCAGAGTGTACAGGGAAACCCAAAGAACCACAGGCAGCCTGCTGTGTGGTTTGGGAAGCTCTCGGCTAATTGCTACCTCTCGTCTGAGGTGGTGCTGGACTGTGTGGTAATTTAGATGCAAAACAAGATCAAGACATTCATCTGAACTCGATCAAGCCAGAAAAGAGAATTTACATGCAACCTATAAAACTGCTTTACAGAGGAGGTTGTAAAACCAGAGACCCTTTGGTCCAAAAGGCAAGGAAACAATTAATGCCATCTAATGGGAAAGCAACTCCTACACATACAAGACATCAGATTTAGTGTAGACCCAACACGTACACGAGGAAAGCAAGCTTTGTGAGGTATTTCTGTTATTCAGTGAGATGTCATTGTGTAAGAAATACTGTATAGCTTATTGGCTGTGAGCAAAGATGTAGGAGGGTGTTGTTAGTGTCATTAGAGACATTAGATATGTCATAAAAACACAAGCCTACGTTCTGCTTGAGAAAGATGCTGGTTTGAGAAATACACTTCTTAGAGAAAGGCAGTAGCGTAAGTACAGAAAAAAGGCACTGCAGATTTTGTGAAGTATGAAAAGTATGTTCCTACGGAGGCACTTTCTATCCCCCAAGCATCTCAAGATGATAAATGTCTGAAAAAGTTTCTATGGATGTTGGTTATCTTTCTGATTCAAGACCCTAACTAGCCTATGTTATTCCTTAACTGACTGTGGTGACAAAACTCTTTGAGGAAGGTTAGTGTGGATGTTCTTTACCTTATACACGCCTTTGTGTAATTACTCCTTCACTCCTTTTTTTACATAAATCTGGGAGGGTTTATGTTGCATATGCCAAACTCCCATATTGTTAGCATGGCAACTCACAAAATAGAAAGTATTTGCAAGAATCAGGAAATATTTGTTTGGCAGAGCATAGACAAGCTCCTCGGGAAATTCAGGAAGACCAGAAGGATATTAGGAGGAAAAAGATAGTGGAATTTCTAAAAATAAATTAAGTGTCAAGATTTACTTCAAGAATTAATATAATTAAAAAGACAACTTTCATGCTGGAGGACTTTTATACACATAGCAAAGTTTGTCCAGTTTATCTGGAACAAAATCTTCACTTCTGCAAGACCCTGAATAATCTAAAATGACATCTCACCTGTTGAAATTCATTCAGATAATTTCACTACTTTAAAAAAAAGGAGAAGCAAAAGTAGTTTTTCTGAGCACAGAAGACTCCACAAAGCTATAAGATGAAAATTTAAACAAGTGAACTCCATAAGGACACTGACTCATTGCAAGGACACAGAGGCAACACAAACAGCCTGCTTCAGATCCAGACAAGTATAAAATAATTGCACTTCCTTTCGTATTTGGGTCTTTGAAAAGAAGTGATCCTAAAAAACTCTCTGAACTGAACATGTAAATGTGTCCTCTATCCTCATCCCTCAGCACTCATCACACCCTCTCTGTAAACAACCTCAGCAAGACAAATAACTGAAATAAAAGAGTTTATCACATAGCGCAATTGTCAGACTCAGCAAAGTTTTAGCAAAATGACATATTAGAGGCTTCTGTGTTCTGGGTGGGGCAAAGCGTTTAAAACACTACCCACAAATCAGACTGTCACCTTCGTAGATGTTAATGGATTTTTTAAACATTCCTGTTAATTCAGCATATCCCTGTTAATCTCATGATTGAGACATTTTCCTCAAGATGAAACACAAACAAAATTTCAATGAGAAAGAAACCCAGTAGGATTTGGTTGTGCTTTAGCTAGGCAGTAAGATCTCAAGACAAGTCTTTAGATGATTTCTTCTGAATAATAGGCTTAGGACTTCTTCGGTTTCACAGAGCTTATTAATATCACCTGTGCTTGTCCATTCAGCCCGTGAGTTTTATTCTTGACATGCCCATGAGGATTCTCCAACAAGGAAATGGTGAACCCTCCTATCTACTGCTGATACTTGCAGCACTTCTACTGATTTGGGCAGAAGGGTGAGCCAACTTACAGCTGTAATCCCTGCAAGGCCTTTCTGCAAAGGAGTTGCAGATAGCATGAAACACGCTTTGCTGTCTGTTTACTTTAACATCCTAAAAAATACCTTTGTCCTGAAAAACCCTGGGAAAAAACACCCAGGAAACCTTCTGGAGTGGAAAGCCCATTTCCACGAACCACAGTTAAAAGAGAGTATGTTAGGAAAAATAAGGCAGCACGTCAGTGCCCCGAGTGGTGCCCACACTGAGGTGAGATGCTGGAAGCTGAAGTGGGTCAACGAGTTATTGCATTCCAGAGACAATGGCTGCCCCGCTTCTAAACTGTGCCCTGAATTACCAAAGCCTTTTGACACATCAGTCCAGGATTTCAGAGACAGGAAGATTTTAATACTGCAAATGAGCCGCAGTTAATGGAACAGGAATAGAGCCAAAATAGCAAGACAAAAAGAAGCCCTTGCCCTTGCACGAAATTACAGACAACCTGAATCCGCCCAGGTGAAGTGCAAGTGCCTCACTTCACCTGGATCATCCTCATTAAATCCCTGTCCTCAAGACACTTTCCAACTCCATCATCTTTTCCACTCTTTCTCCTGCTTTTCAGTGAGACGTCTCAGAAGCATGGCCTCTCTAAAAAAGGTACACATACAGCAAGACTTTGTCCAGTTCCCAAACATATTTTGTGATTTTGTGATTCAGTGATCTCTCCTCACTAGCAAATAGAGGTATTGTGGTGAATAACTGCAGCTTTTGCTTTCTTCAAGCCACAGCAAGTATTTTCACAGGAATCAGATCCTTGTCAAACAACAGCAGTAGCATCACAGCCAAGCTTCCTGGAACTACCTTTTGTCTTGCAGCTACCAGGTAAAATTCAAGACAGTGCAGATTAGCAGAGAAGTGGATGACGTTCAGGATGTTTGTCAGCATTGTGAAAAGTTAGGAACAAATCTGAGGCCACTGTATTTACCTCCCAGAATCAACATGCCAGGCTTGTGATGCAGAACCATGGAAAAATGGAGCTGGGGATGTCTGCCTAGCAATTCATAGATACCTGAGGCTGGATTAGTGGATTAGTATTGCTCAATATACTTTTAGTAATCCAGAAAAGGAAGTGAGCAGTTAGGTGACAACTGGTTCATTGCTCACACCCTTCTCAACTGTGTTTATGAATACATTAAATAGCAATGACCATAAATTAACACTAGGTAGTTACACAATCATAGAGAACTGGGACGCAAAGTGACCTGGGGAGAGCCAAGAAGGGGTCAGCCCTATCCTTGTGATTACAGACAGACATTTATCTAGCCTGCTCTTTGAGATTCCCATGCTGGGAATTTCAAGCCTGCCCAGATCACACATTCCAGCACCTAGAGATCCCACTGTCCCTAAGATGTCCTCCATTGTCATTGCTACAATGCACTCTCCTAACTTTCTACCTCTCCAGCAGAGAGAACAGGTGCTTCCTTCTGTTTTATGCATTTAAAAGTTGGCATTGGGCCCCTTTCACTCTTCTTTGTGAAAAGGGAGTGGTTCATTGTCTCTCACTTCAGTGTTGGGCCCTAAGTAAGTTCTTCTGCAAGGACAGACCTTTTTAGAGGTATTATATCTGTAGACAGCCCTAAAGCATATAGAAACTTGCTTTTCTTACTCACCTCTTCCAGACCATGTACAAATAGAACAGAAGACAATAGACCACAGTCTGAAAAACCCGTGCTCTAGACCAAACAACTCTGGTCCCATCCATGGATCGTGTTTCCTCACCCTCCGGTCACTTCTGTTGCATTCCTCTGAACTCTCTCCCACTGTTACATAACATTCCTGAAGGGCAGTGCCAGAGCTGGTCATATTACTGCTATGTAGGCATGATCCACATTAAAAAATCGTTGGAACTATTTCATGTGTCCTACAAACAATGCCGTTGTTTATACATCCCAGGGATGATTAAATTTTCCTTTCTTTTTTGCAACACCATGACTCTGTTGACTTATGGTCAGCTGGTAACTACTGCAGCCACCTGCAAAGCCCTTTCTGTACAGCTGGTCACCCCCCAGATGTCTGCCTCTCCCTTTTTTGTACAAAGGACTATTCCTGCACCCAAGACCAAAACCTGCACCATCCTCCTTGAAAAAAAACCCCTTCTCTCTCGTCAGACCTAACAAAATAAGAGCTGATGGGGCTGGGCACATCACAGTGAGCAAGCAGGGACAGCACATGGTCTGTAAAACTGGAAAATAAAACTCCATAATGCCAACTGAAAAGGAAAGTAGTTTAATTATTCAAAACAGGCTTAGTTCGGCCTCTCTGCTGAGAGACCTGACCACCACAGTAGTCAACTCACCGGCAACATCTGTTCCGTCAGTGATCAGACACACTGTTCATTTTTTAATTAAACCTCTGCTTCCAAGTGGGAACTTCTCCCAGTGCCAAGCAGATCCAGGAAGGATCTGGTAATGCCTATCTCTTATAAACTGTCCTCTTTAATTTCTCTTTGGTCTAAAGAAAATTTTAACAGGCATCAAGAATCTCAGGTAGTTCAGATCATAGATAAAGACAAAGGAAGGGTCCCTCAGGTTTTCTCCATATCTTCTTCCCTTTGTATCAGGATCTCCTAATCACTACAGCCTCTCTTACTAATTAGACCTCAACTGACAGGCTGAGACAGTTGAGGCTGTTCGGTGTAGAGAAGAGAAGACTCTGGTGAGACCTTAGAGCACCTTCCAGTGCGTAAAAGAGGTTCAAGAGAGCTGGAGAGGGGTTTTTTACAAGGACATGGATAAACAGGGCAAGTGGGAATGGATATAAACTGACAGATGGCAAGTTTAGACTAAATATTAGGAATTCTTGTCTGTGTGAGTGGTTGGGAACATGCACAGGTTGCCCAGAGAAGCTGTGGATTCTCCATCCCTGGAAGTGTTCAAGACCAGGCTAGGTGGACCTTTGAGCAGCCTGGTCTAGTGAAAGGTATCCCTTTAAGGTCTCTTCCAGCCCAGACCATTCTGTGATTCCGTGACTGAGGAGTGAGTGCTTTAGCACCCAAAAGCCCTACAGCCTTCCCTGCTGCAGTTTATCGTGCAGGACACTGTTCACACACCCAGCAGTGCAGTCAGCCTCCCAGCTCACACACAGCCAGGTATCAGGTTCTCTTGCCATTGCGAAATACTTGTAGTTTAAAGGTACACAAAAGACTGTAAAATCCTAAGTTTTTCCACATGCACAGCTTCTGTAGCATGAAATAACTCACCTCACCAGGCTGTGCAAATCATGATAGGCCACAGCCATGCTTGCACCACATCCCCAGCAATGCTTACACCACGTCCTCAGCAATCTCAACAAGAACTGAACCTGTCCCTTAACAGGACAGGAGGAGGGCTGGAGAGGACTGATGAGAGTACCTGTGAGGCCCTGGGATGCTGCATCACCCCCGTTTGACCATCCGCTGGGAGAACTCGTGCGCTGGCCACACAGTGAGCCAGCAGTGCCACTGAGCCAGAGCCAGAGGGCCCTACAGGTACTTTTATTTCTTTTGGCATCTGCAGTGGCTGTTTCCAGACCATTAGCTGTTCTGTCACTGCCTAGGTGTGGATGCTTCCACTCCTGGGGCACAGATGAGGCCCCATTGATGGATTAACCACCTCAGTACGCAACATGAATGGCAGGCTTGATTTGTGCGCTCAGCTGCCAGGAGGAATTGGATTTTAATCTCATGCTGATATGGGTCACATCCTCAGCTCACAGCCTGAATCACATCCTCACCTCACACTCCTGACCCACGTTGTAGCACAATCCAGCCCCACTGGCGAGGAAATGATGAGGGCTAGTTCAAGCACATCAGAGAGAGCAAAGGGGGAGCTGTGCCTGAGAGTCCCATTATAATTGGTGAAATATAGGTGCAGTTAAGCCCCCTTAAAACCTAGCCCACAGAAGGAAAAGTTTAAGCCCTGCCTTCTTTCTTTTTAAGCAGTTTGGAGAGAACTTTTTGGAGATGGACATGGACGAGGATCCATTGAACCACGGCTGCATGCATTTGCTTTCCTGGCTCCCTAAAAACACACCCTCCCAGAAACAGCAAACCCATCCGTATAACAGGAACCAGGTCTGGTCCTTGATTTGCTGAGTGCCCTGCAAATCAATTACATAAGAAACCTCTGATTACATAAAATGCATTGCACAATGCATTATATAAAGCTCAGGTCATGGCCTAATCAGCCAGCACTCAGCTCTCTTACATCAAGAAAAATTAAACTGAGGAGCAGCAAGGAAAGGCGAGGAAGAGGAGGATGCTCTCTCTCTCTTAAGGAGGAGTATGGCATGCACGTGGCACGTGGCACACAGCACACGTGCCCACTGAGCACACCTCCATCCCCGAGCCAGCCCAAGAGGAGCAGCTTCCANAGAAAACAGACCCATAATCACAACTACTCCACCGTTAACCTCATCTGGCTCTAATGGGATTGCCCAGAGGCACAGGGTGTCCATCAACCTCTGTAACACACCTTGGAGGGAAGAAATGAGAAATTCCTCATGAATGCATTGCTCAAAAAGGCTTGGTTTTCTTTTCTGACACTTTGTGATTTCAAATCAGCAGGAAATAGCCAAGGTGAATGTTTCAACGCTGACAGTGATAGAGGAAATTTCACACCAGCAGAAGAAAACCAAAACAAACTGGGAATTCTATGCTGAATCTGGTGCCAGAGATGCCCTTAAGATATATAACAGAAGCCAAAGGTCCCACTTTTCTGCCCTAATACACAGGTTTTTCCATAAAAAAGGATTTGGGTTTCATAGTTTTTAAAGCCCAAGAACAACATTAAATTACACACAGCATTTCCAATCAATCCACCACAGGGGTGGCAGGTGGGACCTTCTCCTGGAAAACTTTGCTCTTAGAGATCCCTGAGGCTACATGTGGCTTTAATACAACCCTTTCAATCAGTTTCAACAGGTATTGTACAGGATTTTGAGCATGCAAGCACTTCAGGGTAAGAAACATCAGCAACAGTTCCCACCATGTCTTGCAGAATCAGATCGAATCAGCAGGGGTGTCAGTGAAAATCGTTTGTAACTACTGCAGGTTTCAGTGATAATAGCATCCATTAAATAGGAAAAGCATAAATCTATAGGGGACTGAAAATAAACAGTGAGGTTTCAGCTGTGCTTTGAAGCAGCATGGAATGGCCCAGAGGCAAAGAAGTGCTGGGAACTGCTTGGTCCATTGTACCAGACATGCAGAGAAGTTTTGTGTACCAGCAGAGAGGCTGACAGCTGCAAGAGGAGGAGAAAGGCCCTCTTTGAGGGTTGATTTTGCAGCTGGGCTCTTACCTGGAAGGTGAAATTCTGAAGAGAGATGGGGATGCAGGAAACAGCAAGGGCAGTGCAGCGAAATCCTCATGGGATATTTCTGAGCCTTGGAGGAGGATGGTTTCTAATAGCTCTTCTCATGAGAATGGCCATAAAAGAATCTAAGAGATAGGATTTTGTGTTCTGTCACCTTTCCCTTTGGTCACAGAAGCACCAGCTGTCACCAGGGGAATACAAGAGGTCGGCCAATTGGATGACACACAGACAGAGGGGTGTTACACCTCCCTGGCACTTCCCAACACAGCTGGCAGCACACTTAGGGGGGAAAAAACAAAAAAACCAAACCAGAACCTTGTCCTGTGTAATGAAATCCAAAGGGAAATCATGAGAGGTGAGAAGGAAGCCAGAGCACATTCCCTGTGACCAGCCATTCCCAGGGAGGGAGTTACCACCGTGTCTTCTGCAGAAAGGAATGAGGCAAGAAGAAGTTACCACGGACATGACAGGGCATGTAGGTGTGCACAGGCAGACCAGGAGGACAGCCTTCCTCCTTGGGTGGTGGGAATGGGGAGCATCACTCAGGACACCTTTCTTGCAACCAAGATCTCCATGAGTGAGGTCAAACAGGTCCTCAGGAGTCAAGGATTCTGCAGACAGATCAACATGCTGAAGCCTGGATGTGGCATCAGGGGAAATTCAAACACTTGGAGCCTGCCTGTGCCCAAAAGCCCCTGCAATAGCAATGGGTTTGGATTGGAAGCAGAGGATAGGAAATTGCTCCCAGCTACTCCTTCCACTCGTCCTCCTTTTCTTCCAAAAATGGTGTTATCTAGGGGTTATTCAGTACACAAAGACTCTCTATGCCAAGACTAGATTTCTGAGTCACTAGATGAAAAGCAAACCCATGCCACCAGGAAGATAGTGCCTGTAATGCAAGACTGAGAGGGCTCTTGCACAAGGCACTGGGTTCCTGACTATCACTGCCCCACATGCAGCCAAAAGCTGTGGGCTTTAGTGCTCCACGTGAAACTCCCTGGGCAGACGCAAGGTGCCAAACCCACGGGACTCTCAGGTTGGCTACACCTCCTGTTTGTCCGGTTGGGAAACTGGTTCTGCAGCATGACCAGGGGAACCTGGCCCTGGCGATGCCTGCACCAAATCCTCCCTTTGTGTGAAACGGCGTTGAACAGATGCTTCCACTCAGGCTTTCTCCAAAGAGTCTGTGCCACCCACACCTCTGTCCCACACAAACTGTGTGTTCAGGGGATCCCAAATAACCCCCAGCACAAACAGACTTTGAGCCGTGACCTGTGGAGATAATCACTCACAGCATTCTTGGTAAGATCAGGCTTTGCAGTTTGTACTAACACAAAGCTCCTATCAAAGCCAAGTGAAAGAAAACAGGATTTGACCAAAAGGTCCCATAGTTGATCCTGGCAAGACTTAGTTACCATCAGGCAATCCAGAATCATGTTTGATGCACAGGCTGATGGCTCACAGGGCTTTTTGTCACTGTGAGTTGTAGCACAGGATTGCTCAGATGCAAAAGGGAAGTGAGACCCTCTGGCTGCAGAGGAGCCCTCCATGGACCATGCAGCACCAGGGAATGCCTGGGTCAGGGAATGCATGGGGATGAATACACGTTGCACCAAAGAACAAGGCTCAGAGGAGAATTCTGCTTAAGCTCAGGGTCAAACCGTGCTCCACAGCCACAGAAAATACTAATGGCGCATTCCTGGCCAAGAAACAGCTATGTTGTCACAAGGCAGGCACTGCACAGTTAGGGTTCCTCGCAGGGCACTGGCCCATCAGGCAAACCCTCAAGGTTTTGTCAGGCCTCAGCTGCAATGCAGGGGAGTCAGCACTGACCTCCTTCAGCCCATGGTCTTCACCCAAGGACCGGGGATTCCATGCTCAAATCCCTTCTGTCTGCAAAGAAATGACACACAAAACTGAAGTGATCAACCCCCCAAGCTAACAGCCACTGTGTCAGACAGACACAGGTGAGATATCCATATCACTCCTTTGGAAAGCTCTCCCATTTTGCACAAAATAATCTGAAAGAGAACACACAAATCACTTCCATCGTGGGCATGGCAGAGGGCTTTCAGCAGGAGAACTGGCCGGAACCCTTCACCTCAGCGCCCTCTCACTTGAGCATACATGAAAGGCTTGGGTTCTGGCCTCTGTAGGTGGGAAGGGAGCCAGAGCTGGGTCTCCTGAAACCACAGGATGAGATAGAGAGGTAAAAAGGTAGAAAATAGGAAGGTAGGCAGGGAAGGAAAGGAAGCCAGCTGTAGGAGAGCACAGACCAGGACTACATACCTTCCCCTGTCTGGAACTAAAAAGGCTAGAGATGGTGGGTACTTGGCTTGAAGAGCTGTATTCTCAGCCTGGAGTATTTTGGGAATTTGGAGGATTCTCCTGCTGTGCACTGTACAGAGTCCAGGACAGTTAATACCGTGTTTCTAGATGGGAAAGTCCGCTGGGGTTAGAGGTGCTGTCCCACAGCAGTCTCCTTCCCCAGGCGTCCCAGAGGAGCACCATCACCTGCATGTGACCAGATGCATTCCAGCAGCCCCACAGTGGAGTCCACTCCTCCCCAGGCTCTCTCATGATAAAGAACGTGGTTCTTCCTCCCCTTATTTTTGGTGTCCCACACCTGGCTAAGGAATGGCAATGGAAAGTGATATGTATATACAGAGGGAGACATGTAGGAGTGACATTCAGAGTGATAGCAACCATTGGACTTAATTATACAGACATCACTGTATACTTTTTATCACACTAAGATATTTGCCAGCGCTCTTCTGTCATATCTGTTAGCTGCCATGAAACTTAAGGCTTTTTCAGGGTCTGATCATTATGCACACGATCAGATACAGCATAAAGCTGTGGCAGAAACAATCCATACCATGTGAAAGGAAGGATCCCAAGTGATTTGCACCAAGGAAGAGCTTGTCTGCCTGCTCAACTCAGCCAACAGACCTCTGATTTTAGTGATGCCCTGCTGCTCAAAAGCTCTGTCTTGTAAGGGATCCATTGCTTGGGGAAGACTCTTTGCAAACAAGGTTGCATGTCAAGTTTTGGCCAGAGCAGAAGCAGAGATGTTGACCCAGAGCTCAGGTGAGGAGCGCTGCAGAGCCAGCCTGGTGATGCTGTGTGCATGGCTTGAGACAGAGAAGGCTTTTCTGCATCGCCTGTCCTTGCTGCTTTCCTGCTAAGGCATGGGAGAAACACCAGCACAGTGCTGAGGGCAGGAGGACGCAGGTTGTCAGGCAGCTCTTAAGTGGGCCTCTTCTTTGTCATCCTTTTCAGCCTTTTAACTTTTTAATTCTGTTGCTTATCTGCTGGGAGAGCTTTGGGCCAGCACTTGCTGCCCAGCCATCTCCTTATCTTCCTCTCTACGGCCTCTTTGTTCAAGGGCAATGAAACAATCCAAGGCAAGGGAAGCTGACATCTTCTTAGAGGCATGGATATAGTACAGGCCACAGAGGTAACATGGGAACACTCACCTTCCTGTCCTTGGGTCACCCAGGCACACCTTGCACCTTCAGCCGCTGCTGTGTACTCTCCTCTCTCTCCTTGTGGGGGTTGGCTCCATCTCACATCAAGATCAGTGATAAAAGCAGGGAATAAATAAATGCAGTAAACTGAGAAAGATCAGCTCATCAGGCCAAGTGCACATGCTACAGAGTCATCCAGAAAACATCCTGTAACGTGCAAACAGGAGCTGATAGAGATCCTCTTCCAAGGGCTCAGCTTGTTCATAACTGATGGATTCCCTTGGCCAAAACCACCTCCTGCATATCTGGGTGTGAGCACTGCTATCTGCTGCTGCATCGTGCACAGCCCAGATCTCTCCTGGGCCGAGGGCAATTCTCAAATTGGAGAGAATGGAAGCTTCAACGGGGGCACATCTGTTGTCCTCATTAGCCCATCCTCATTAGCTCCCGTATCAGGGAGCATTTCAGGATGAAAGTGGGGGAAGAAATATGCCATTTTATCTTGTCACATTCTTGCATATGGAAGGGAAAAACTGAATCCCTGTGGCAAGTTCTGCCTAGCAGAGCAAGCCCAGCTGCAGAACCTCGTGCTGCAGCCCGCATAAACATCATCTTGGGAAGATCCCTTGGGAGTCACACCACAAAAGGGCTCAGTGCCTGGCAACAACTACGGCAGTGGGAAAAAAAGCCTCACCATGGAGTCTGGGCTCTCAAGGCACTGTAACACAATTAGTCTCACCAACTCATTTCCTTATCCTGGGGAGGCTGCACCATGGGAAGCCACCTGAATCCTCTCATAGGAAGTGCTATGATGAGGAGGGTGCTCAGCAAATCAGGTGGTATCACACCTCACCTGCACTGCACAGGGGCTGAAGAAAGCGACATCTTAGGAACACTCAAGGAGGGGTAATGAGGCAAGACAGTAGCAGGATGAAGCAACAACTTGGGCAGAAAAAGACATGAGCGGGAAAACTTGCTCTTGGGTCAGATTCCTCAGTCCAGGCCAGGTCACACCACACTATCCCATTCCTGTCATTACTGCTGCTGACCTTGCGGAGAAGACTTTGACATCCAGAGATCTGAAAGGCAGATGGACAGTAACCATCAAAGCTGACCGCTGGCATCACTCAGGCTGAGGAGCTCCACACCCTGTGTGTCCAGTTTGCATGGCCAGGTTGTAGTAGCAGGGGGGCTACAGGAGTGGCTTCTGTGAGATGCTGCTGGAAGCTTCCCCCATGTCTGGCAGGGCCAGCGCCAGGTGGTTCCAGGCTGGGCCCACCACTGGCCAAGGCTGGGCCTGCCTGTCAGGAATGACAGTAATGCCTTTGTGATAACATATTTAAGAAGGAAAAAAAAAGTTATTGTGCAGATGTAATTGCATCCAGAGAAGAGCAGGGTGAGAATATGTGAGAGGAACAGCCCTGCAGACACTCAGGTCAGTGCAGAAGGAGGGGCAGCAGCTGCTCCCAGCTCTGGAGCTGAGATTCCCTTGCAGCTTGTGTGGTGCATCTCATGGTGAGGCAGCTGTTCCCCTGCAGCCCAGGGAGGGCACGGGGGAGCAGAGATCCACCTGCAGCCCCTGGAGGAACACAAGATGGAGGCTGGAGATGCCCAACAGAGGGCTGTGAACCCTTGGGAAACCTGTACTGGAGCAGGTGGATGCCTGAAAGAAGACTTTGGCATGTGGGAAGCCCATGCTGGAACAGGCTCCTGGCAGGACCTGAAGACCTGTGGAGAGAGGAGCCCAGGCTGGAGCAGGTTTGCTGGTAGAACTTGTGACCCTGTGAGGGACCCATGCTGGAGCAGCCTGTTCCTGAAGGACTGCAGCCATGGAAGAGTGAGCCACACTCACTTCATGGAGAGTTCACGGAGAACTGTCTCTGTGGGGAGGACCCCGCGCTGGAGCAGGGGAACGACTCCTCTCCAGAGCAGCAGCAGGAACAATGTGTGATGAACTAACCATAACCCCCATTCCCATCTCCCTGCAGCACTGTGGGAGGAGGTAGCTGGGAAGGAGGGAGGGGTGGGGGGAAAGTATTTTTAAGATTTATTTTACTTCTCATTATCCTGCTCTGATTTTGATTAGTACTATATTCAATTAACATTTCCAGTTTGAGTCTGTTTTGCTTATGACGGTATTTGACGAGTGATCTCTGTGTCCTCATCTCGGCTCACGAACTTTTGTTATATTTTCTGTTTCTTGTCCAGCTGAGCAGTGACAGAGGAGCTTTGGTGGGTGCCTGGCATCCAGCCAGGGTCAACCCACTACCCCCTGCCATTCCCAGCCTAAGCCTGCCCAACCTCATGGCTAGGATTTGGTGAGCTCCTTGGTGAGGCATTAGTGTGCTGACCACCTCAGAAAGGCACCCAAAGAGCCTTCGCTGGCCAGGACCTGCCGATGGGTATTCGTAGCTCCGAGGGATGGCCCAACAAACCCTGACTCCCTACCCTTGTTCCTTAAGGATTCCATAGCTTCCTTGCTGCTGTCATCTCGACCATCCCACCTCCGTCTGCAGCCTTACCTTTCCCAGCATGGCCATTTCTCCCAGCACGTGGTCAGGGTATGGCAGGATCACAGCTGGGATTTTGGACTCAGGGAGCTGAGGCCTGGGAGCGGGGGATTACCCAGAGATGGGGTTACAGAGACATGAGGTAAGGGCTGAGAGGATGGGTAGGAGGGGTGGCTTCTCCATGCCTTTTGCTTGAGCTGTTCCACCTCACAAAGCAAAAAAAAAGAAGAAAAAGAGTCCCTTGGGCCATAGAACGCGTAAGAGTGAGCGCAGCTCCACCGTGAGTCATCTCTGCTCTGAGACAGGAAGGTAGAGCTGAAGTTTCCCACGCCTTGAACACAGGGGACAGTCTGGCATTGGCACTCCATGTCGGGGGAGCATCTCCCACAGGGTGGGAGACACATGACCTTCAGGGACAGCACAAGCCAAAGCTCAGCCTGAGAGGAGCAAACATCATGATACGTGGTTCCCAGCTGCTTGTCTTATGTGACATTCAGCAAGATCCCTTCCAAATCTTGTGGAAGCTGTCCCTGCCCATGGCAGATCACCTGGGAAACAAGTTGACCTTTAAGGTCGCTTCCAACCAAACCATTCTGTGAAATCCGAGCTTAATGGGGTCAAGTCAAATTGCCCTGCATTGCCAGGACCCACATGTGCATAGAGAGCACAGCCAGTATCTCACTATCCACTGGAGAGGATACCTTGGATGTGTTAGTGGTGAAATCCCAGGATGCACTCAGGAACTTCTCACACTGGTGCCATAATCTCACTGGAAAGACTGAACGCAAATCTACCCTTGGATCAGCCCATGTGCTTTATGCTGCTGTAGAGAGAGCAGCATGAGAAGCTTCCACCGACTCTGCCCTTCCCACCCTTTCCCTGTGTGTCCCCGGAGATGTAACACAGCACAGAAGCAGTGCTCAGGATGACAGTGCTTGTGGGACCCACCAGATTCAGCATCCCAGCTCGAGTCTCTCTGCTCCCACCCCAGAACCAGACAGTGGTCACCCAGCCCCGCTAGGAGGTGTGGGGGGAGGTCGATGCTGCCCTCCAGCCCTCCCAGCTGGTTTGCCAGACGCATAAGCTGAAGGCAGAAGCTGAACAAGTACAGCTTGTGCAGGGAGTTTCCCTTTGAGGGCTTTGCAGCCCTTTTCGGGGTAACACAGGTTGAGGCTGTTCTAGTGGGCAGCGCAAGGGTATCCCCAAGCCCGAGGGTTTTACTGGGTATGGGTACACCGTAGAAGACAGCATGGAGGCAGCCTGGGCAAAGCAGAGGGCAGTGCAAGCCCTACGCTCCTCTCGGTGCTACATCCATGCCCATCTACCTCTCAGGTTAGCTATTTTTGTTGACAGTGCACCCAGCCTAAATCTTTTCTTCTCAAGAATTCCATGTGGGTGATCCCCAAACAGACCTCAGATCCTCTGGCACCTGTTGCAACATTCCTGCTGTGCGCACTGAACTCCACCTCAGCAATGCTCAAAACCTCAGCAGTTCAGGGACAAGAAAAACAGATTTCTCCTCTCAGGATCCCCAGATAGCTGCTCTGGTGGTGAACTCACCTTTGCTGTTTCCAGCAGCTCTCAATGGAGGCTGTGTTGATTTTTTTCCTGGGAGATCAACACCTTCTGGAGGGCTGCAGCGCATGCGCTGGCACGGCCAAGGTCTGCCTGACTCACACTGAGACCCGTTTGCCCCAGGGGGACCAGTTCCAGCCATAAATCCCAGCCCAAGCCAGGCCTGCCAGTACACTTGGCCCAGCCAAAATTCCTGAAGAAAAGCTAATACTAACAAATGAAGGTTTGCTGGAAGTGTTGGCACGAGCCAGCAGGATGTTGCTGTGCTTTGCACAGAAACTTACCAGCAGCGCTGTGGTTTCAGATGAAACTCAAGACACCTGAGTCCTCCGGCCAAGTTTCACCACTGGGTTTCAGTGTCACCCTCAGCAGCAGGACCCAGCCACCACTGCAGGACATGGATGCAGCAGCACTGGGAAATTGGGCTGGGAGCACAGCCAGACCCCCAGCACTTCCAAGGCTGGAACAGTGGGCTCGTTCAGGACCCAGAGGGGAACTGGTCTGCCCTGTAGCCACAATGACAGGGTTCCCTGGCAGCCTGCAGGTCCTGGATTTCATCTCACTCCCCAAAAGGTGTCAGGGAGGCAGCATAGCCCTCTCAAGCTCACACTAGGGACTCAGCAGAGGCACAGGGGTGCGGCACCTGGCTCGCAAGCCACACAATGCAGCTGGGACGTGGGTGGGCAGCCCACGCACCTCCACCACCAGCCTGACTTGCTGCAGGGACTACTGGACCTCAGGCAGCCTCCATGCTGAGTGTCCTCTCCATCCCTGCCAGCAGCACTGCCACTGGGAGCTGCAAGCCCAAAGACTCCTCTAGCCTCTCCATCTCTCATCCTGCGTCTCCAAAACTGCACTTGTGGATTCCGAGCTGCTTGCTGCTGAGCGGGCTGTTTTCTTCAGTTGCCACCACCAATACATTTTTGCCCATGCAAAACTGCAGACAAGCCACCACCTATTACCAGGGGCAATAGGTTTGCGGGGGAAATCCCTCCACTCAGGCGTGGCTCGTCTGTCCTCATCACAGGAAGGATGGCAGCTTTGCAGCATCCCATTTCCATGGAACTGCCTCACAGCAGGAGAGGTGCTGGAGAGGCCTTGAAGAAGTGTGTTACAGGCTGATAGTTTATCTTGGACCACTCCTGAACACTGGCAATCCCACACCCCTTGGAAGAAAACCCTCTTGGCTGCTTTGAACATTATTCTTCAAGCACAGCAGCAGGCACATGGAAATATTTTCATTCTCAGGAACATATCTCATTGGAAGAGGGGGAAAGAGTGGCTGGACTCATGTCAGTGCTTCCAGCACTGCTGGTGACTCATCCTGTGACTTGAGTCCCGTTGCTCCACAAACCACACTATGTCCAGCTGAGATGAGAGGATCAAGACAGCCGTGTCCCCATGCTGCCAGACCACGGCTGTAAGGCATTTTTATAGCACTTTACACATACGGGTGGTAAAGATTGCAGCCTTAAAAGGGAACTGACAGGTTAGCCCCTCAGACTGGCTCTGGGGAGGTGAGGGAACAGCTGCTGCACTGGGGAAATGGTGTAAGCCCAATCCGGACCACAGGTCTGGAAAAGGCCAATGCTTTTCCCAATGGTGGCTGCATCAGTGACATAGTCCCACCTTGGGATGGACAGCACATGACTGGGGTGGGCAGGAGGTGCCAAACGTGATTTTGGATGATGCTTTGGGTGATGTCTGAGATCTATGTCCGTGGCACGGAAAAGAGCAGGGGAAGGGACCCTGCAAGCCCATAGAGCTGCGTATCAGCATGCCAGCCATCCTCCTGCCTTGCACAACAGGGACAGGTTTCCCCTCTTTTTAGGGTCATTCCCAGACCCGTGGCTGTGATGTCCCACCCGTTCCCTGCCCAGACCCCGTGCTTCCCCTGAAACTCCCTCCCCAGGTGCTGCTCACACCCTCCCTGTCTCATCCTACCTGCCTCCAACCGTCGGTGCTTCAGGGCAGGGAAAGTATCTCATTGCCTCCTTTTGATGGGCTGTGGCAAATTGCTGGTGCTAAACAAGTTGCAGTTCCTGCCAAAAATCATCACTGTCGTGGGGCAGGAGCTGTGAGCGTTACTCACCCACGGAATTGTATTTGCTTGTGTTGAAAAGGGCTGGGGGCAGCAGCTGCCTCGCTCACTCTTTGCTACAGGCCAGTGGTCACATGGCACAGGCCACCCGTCCCCCAGCTACATATTCCAGGGAAAGGCATGTCATATGTTGTTCCCCAAGTCCTCACCATCCTCCAGCAAGTACCCAAAAAAGTGAAGGAAAGGCACACCTATATAAATATAAGGTATAGGGCAGGCATAAGGCAAGGCAATACCTTGCCCTGTGACCATGCAAGGGAGGGACATGAAATCTACTTTGAAGGGCATAAGGGAAGGGAAATGTCCTTGAGATGAGACTGCTTAGGGAAGGGAAGAGGTCCTGGTGCTGTGGCAGCAGGAGGAATGTTAACCATCTGCAGCTTCAGGCTGCACTGGGAGGCAGCATGCGATTTGGTCGCCAATTATTCCAGCTGGCTGAGTCTTTAGCAAAGATAATCCCCGCTGACAAGACCTAACAGCAAGGGCTGGCTCAGCCTTGCCCTGTAGGACACCCCTTGCACTGTGCAGTCCTGCCCTGTGAGCTCTGATCCCACTGGCTGGAGGAGAGACAACACCCATCCTCTCCCATTTTCCTTTGGTTTGGGGAATGGCCTTTTTTTGGGACAGGGTCTCCCGATCCCTGGTATCCTTACAGAGCTAGCTGCCCACCTGCAATACATAGCCCCTCATCCCTTCCCTGCCAGAGTCTCCCATGATGCAGAAGGACACAGTTACCCCATGGCAGCATCTCCAGCCCACAACCATGGTCTTGCCCTGCATTAACACAAAGCAGGTCAGCATTCCCCCAGACCAAGCCTGGTTACCGTGTGTATTCACAGAATCACAGAATAAGCTGAGCTGGAAGCGGCCAACAAGGATCATCGAGTCCAGCTCCTGGCCCTGCATAGGACCATTCCATGAGTCACACCACGTGCCCAAGAGCATTGTCCAAACACTTCTCGAGCTCTGTCAGGCTTGGTGCTGTGACCCCTTTCTTGGGGAGCCTGCTCCAGTGCCCAGCCACCCTCTGGGTGAAGAATCTTTTGCTGATATCCAACCTAAACTACCCTTGATACATCTTCAGGCCATTCCCTCAGGTCCTGTCACTGATCACAGAGCAGAGATCAGTGCCTGCCCCTCCTCTGCCCCCCATGAGGAAGTTGTAACTGCAATGGGGTCTCCCCTCAGTCTCCTCTTCTCCAGGCTGAACAGACCAAGTGCCATCAGCCACTCCTCACACGGCTTCCCCTCAAGGCCCGTCACCATCATCCCTGCCCTCCTTTGGGCACTCTCTAACAGCTTTATATCCTTCCTGTATTGTGGCACCAAAAACTGCCCCAGGACTTGAGGTGAGGCCGCCCCAGTGCAGAGCAGAGCAGGACGATCTCCTCCCTTGCCCGGCTGGCGATGCTGGGCCTGATGCCCCCCCAGGACAGGGTTGGCCCTCCTGGCTGCCAGGACACTGCTGACTCACCTTCAGCTTCTCATCAACCAGGACCCCCAAGTCTCTTTCTGTGGCACTGCTTTCCGCATCTCGTTCCCCAGTCTGTCCATACATCCAGGGTTGTCCCATCCCAGGTGCAGAATCCGGCACTTTCCCTTGTTGAATTCCATGTGGCTGGTGATTGCCCAGCCCTCTAATTTGTCAAGGTCTCTCTCAGGACCTCCCTGCCTTTGAGGGAGTCAACAGCTCTTCCCGGTTCTGTATCATCTGTGAACTTGCTCCAGTTCTGCATCCAGGTAATTTATGAAGATGTTGAAGAGCAGAGGGCCAAGGATGGAGCGCTAAGGAAAGCCACTAGTGACAAGTGCCCAGTCTGACATCACCCCAGTCACTGTAACCCTTTGTGCCTGGCCTGCGAGCCAGTTGCTCAGCCATCCCATGACGTCTTCATCCAGCTGTGGGAGGGACATTTAGTCCAGAAGGGTACAGTGAGAGACAGTATTGAAGGATTTACTGAAATTCAGGAAGATTGCGTCAACTGGCTTCTCTTAATAACTAGGCAGAGGAGAGCCAGCAAATGACAAGCTTAAAGCCTAGTGGGGCCACCACTGTAGTTTGCCTCGCAGGCACTATGATCCTCAGTGTTTTAGGTTTTCCATATGCATGGTAACAATGTGATGTAGCCAAAAAGAGAGACTCAATGCTAATAAATCAATACAGTACCAGCTTCCTGCCATGCCCTTTTCTGACACCTCCCTTAGACTTCCCATGCATATCCAGGAGCAATATGAACAGGAACAGTCTGTCTGGCACCCTCAGCAGTGCAGGAGTCACCAGCACAAGGCACAAGTGTTTCTCTGCAGGCTCACTGCCAACACAAGCTCTCAGCACCTTCGTTTGTGACAGCAAATGAAACCCTGGGGAACAGATTCCCCTTTTCTCGCTCTCTGGTGGGAAGAGGCAGAGTTTGCTGAACCTGGTCATGATGCTCAGCAAGAAAGTGGAATAATGGGAAGATCCTTGATACACCCCCAGTTCATTCCTCCGCCAGAGCCCACCATGGCATCACCAGCTACCCAGCACCTCCCCACTGTGCTTTTGGCCAATGTTTATTTTTCTCCTGGTGGCTGCTGAGCCTCCAGCACTTGAGCCTAGTGCAAAGGCTTCCCAGCACCAGAGAATACATCTTTGTGACAACTCGTATGGTTTGAGCAACTTGCAGTTTCATTCTGCTTCCCCCATACAGCCCTGGGATGCCAGTGACCAGCATTTGCTTCTCTCACCACCCCTTCAGCCCCAACCCCAGCCTCTTTCCAGACTGCATTTCTCCCATTTTGCAATTCCCCCACCCAATACCTTGATTTCCCCTTCCCCATGGTGCACCCTGCACTTGCTAAATGCCACCCTCACCCCTTGAGCTGCATCACTCTGCCTTTCTGAGGAGACCACAAGCACTAAAATCTGCTGCCTGCCGGAGCTGCTCTGCTTGGGAAGGAGTACTTCCAAAAAGCTGCTGTTTTGGCTGGGAAAAATCACTTCAGGTCCAGAGCATTTTCCTGATAACAGAAACCCCAGCAAACAAGTAATTCCCAGCCTAGCAGAATGGCCATTGTGGGAACAGCAAACTAGGAGAGATTATTCCCTTTCTGTGCCAAAATAAACCCCACAGTCACTCCTTTCCTAGCCAGTCATGGAAATTTAACCTAAGGGTTTTCAAAAATCACTAGTAATTGTGGGTGCCTGAGCAAAACTCTTCTTTGAAAGGCCTTTATTTTCAGGACACCCGTGCTTCTTGCTTTCAAAGGGTCAACCTCAAGTCAGACAGCCCCACAGAGACCCCAAACAGCCTCTGAAAAGATCTCAGCAGCCCCAAAGAATGAACATCAAAGTCTGAACAATTCAGTAAGCACGAAAACCTCACAGCACTCAACCTGCTGTGGTCATCCCATCATTCCAGCTGTGTTTTATCAACCTGTTTCCCCTGCTCCCTGTCATAAATCTTGTGATGGTCACTCAAAGTTGTCAAGAGTGCCTGGCAAGCAGGAGCCTGGTGGCAGAAGAAAGGCTCCATCCACCTCCCCTTCTCCTGAGCCTCCCAACAACTGCTGTCTGAGAAAACATCCTTGCAAAGCATGAGCTGATCCTTTTAGGAGAAAGCTGCCCAAAGAGGGGCTCAGGTAAAGGCCCAGGAGGACCCACCAGCACTTGGAAAGCCCTGCTAGACAGCAGAAAGCACACAGAGAGCATGCACCACTGAGCCCTGTCTTGGCTGGCTCCATCCATGCACTAAGTATACCAATATCATCACTCCAGCCTGGTCTTGCACTTGGAAGCACCTCTGTGCCGGTTTGGCCAAAATCTAGTAATATAGCCCCTGAGAGAAAACCAGATTACAACCACCCTTCCCCCCCACAGGGTTCGGGAAAAAAAGAAATTTTTCCTCGAAGGAAAGTGAAAGAGATAAAAACTATTTATTTTAACAAACACACAGGAAAAGGATAATGATGCTAAATAATGAATTAAAACCCTCGCTATAGAGAGAAACCTGGGAAGATTTCAGAGTCCTTCTGTAGGTGTGGTCTCTCTCCTCCTTGGAGCTGGTCGGTGAGGGCGTGGGCCCACCCCCGGGCCTAGGGGAGAAAATTCTCCTGATGTGTTCTGATGTTGTTGAAACAGTTCAGAAGAGAAGAAGGGAAAAAAAAACCAAAGTCCCAGGAAACAAAATTCAGCTCTCCGTCTCACGCCAAGAGGGAAAAAAAACAGCTGGCTGAAGAAAAAGCAAGCAGGGTGCTCCCTCTGTGCCATCCACAGCCAGACAACACTAAGGAGTGTAATCTCTGTGTCCTTGAGAAGCTGCTTTGGAAAGTTTGTCTGGTTTTGGTTTTTTTTTTTTCTTCAAGCTCAGTTTAAAGGCACAGAAAAGGCACAATATTACTTTTTGGGCATAGAGCATGATAGGGGATACACATGATAGAGTCACCCCAAGACAACCTCCCTGTTTGCACTCGGCCCCCACGCAAGAAGCTTCTGAGGTAGCTTTGCAAAATCAACACATCAAAGCCCATTGCTGTTGCCTCAGCTCTCCCCTTGCCCTCGTCCCACTTCTTGCAACATGACACGGCATGGGCTCCCCAGGGCAGCTCTGTGTTTGTGCAGCTCGTTTATGGCTGAGACCACAGCTAATCAAACAAGTGAGTGCCCACTCACTGCTCTGGAAGTGGAAGCCCAGCACAGTTGTCAAACAAGCGCGCTCTGAATAACCCAGGCCCTACCCCAGCTTTCACAATAGGAATTAGTCACAGTGCTCCAACAGGAGCAGCAAATCCAGCAACAGGAGATAAAGTTACAGCAGAGACTTCACTTGTCCTCTCTTGTGTACCCGAGAGACCCCTTTCCTTTGGATCCTACCTTTCCAGACCCCTTAGGGGTGCAGGAACCCTCTTCTCCTGAGAAAGGTGCTTTGCATTTTGCTTTAGGTAAACTGTTGCTCAAGAAGTCAGAGCAGAGCAATATCCAGGCCCTAAGAGCAACCAGAGGATGTCCAGAGGAGGCCACAAAATTGATCAAAGGGATGGAGCACCTCTCCTGTGAGGAAGGGCTAAGAGAATTGAGTTTGTTCAGCCTGGAAAAAAGAAGGCTTCAGGGTGACCTGACTGTGGCCTTCCAGTACCTGAAGAGAGCCTACAAGAAAGATGGAGAGGAACCTCTTACAAGACACACAGTGACAGGACAAGAGAGAATGGCTTCAAACTGAAAGAGAGTAGGTTTAGATTAGGTATTAGGGAGATATTCTTCCCAGTGAGGGTGGGGAGGCACTGAACAGGTTGTCCAGAGAAGCTGTAGATGCCGCATCCCTGTACATGCTCAAGGCCAGGTTGGATGAAGCTCTGAGCAATATGGTCCAGTGGAAGATGTCCCTGTTCACAGCAGAGGGGTTGGAACTAGATGACCTTGTGATCTCTTCCAACCCAGGCCATTCTATTCAGATCCCCAGGCTTTTCAGAGAAATGTCAAGGTGACTTTGTCCATGTGCATTGCCCAGAAGGCTCTGAGTTTAGCAGATGATAAAACAAGACCTAGAAGATTTGCAGTCTTTGACCATATGAACAAAGCCTTCAGAATGACTCAAAGGTGCCTTTAAATATTTGGATACTGGGAGATTTAAGGCAATGGGGAGTTATCCTTTCCCTGAGAGCAGAGGCAGGACCCTGTGGATCAGCCACAGCTTTGGCAACAAGAGTATTGCAAGCACAGCTTGGATAATTTGTTATCTGAGTAACTTTTGCTAACACAGATGTATCTCTTCCAGGTGATGTAACCTGGGCTAGCAGTGGTCAACATGGTGAGTCTTAGGTGAATTCATGACAAGGTCTTTGCTGAGGTACCTATGTTTGTCACCAAAACTGGGCTCACATCTGGCTGCTGAGCACAGCGGCACCACCTCGTGAAACATCAGCAGGTTAGGACTCGTACAAGGGTTTGCTTACGAGTTTCATTTATCATCAGTTTATTGGGACCAGCAGATTTTCCTGGACATTCCCTGTCCCTTTGCTGCACACTGCAAATGGAGGGTAGAGGACCAGTTTTATGCCTTTTTAAATGCAAAAAGGAAAAAGTAGAAATACAATACCTGACAGTGTAAAAGAAGCAGATAAAAGCAGAGCTGGGCTGGGAGGAACAGGACAGGAAGGGCTATCTCTACAGGGTCCACCCTTCACAGACTCCATTGCAGGAGCTGGGCTGGAGAGGACAGGGCAGGGGGGATTACAGCGTTGTTCAACTGAAGATGCAGAGGCCATCTCCCCATAAATATTTCCAGGCAGGGAATAAGCCTATGAGGGGCTACATCCCATGACAGCCCCAGAGAAGGGGGAGCAGGACCTTCAAGCCTGCCTAGTGAAGAAGGTGGCTGGAGGAGCTCTGCTGCACCCTGGAAGCTAATGCACGCTCTGACTCCGCCTGTGCCCTGGGGAAAAGTGGATACCTGCAGTGGGGAGAATGTTCCAGCATCCACAAAATACAGCAGGGGGAAAAGCAAGGGCAGGATGGGCCATGGAGGGAACAGGCAGAGCTGTGGCACAAGCAACCAGTGCACCAACTCCAGTGGTGTCCAACACCTATGCTGGCAAATTCACATGATTCAAATGTCAAACTGCACGTTCAGAGTGAAGGCAAATGGACACAAAAAGCAGGAACAATCCTGCTACCGAGGAAAATTACAGTCATCGCTGAAGGCGTGTTGGGCAATTCCAACATCTAGAGGATGATAAAGCACAACAAAGAGAAGATTAAAAATTAATCCCTAATTAGCTGCTTCTGAAACCTGTCGAAATCACTGCCTGCATCGCTTGCTAATGGACGTGTCAGCAAGTTCTGAGGCTGCAGGGGTCACAGTAGCAACAGAAAATGCCGCTTTGTTCTCAGGTGAGAGGTCTGCTTTGGCCGTTTAGAGCTTTTGATGTTTTCCGTTTAGGTGTACCCAGAAAGTTCTTGCAAGCAACAATGGGCAATGGATTCCACCTGCAGCCTCCGTCAGCCACCAGCACAGGGAAGAGAGAGAAATGATCCTTGTAATTTTAATATACCAGATATATCCCAAAACCAGGGGTGCTGCACACATGTACCTACCCCGTAGGACACACGGTGTCTCCAACACCAATCGATGGGCACTAAGCAAAGAGCACTAGCCCAGAGCCCCATCTCTGCCACAGCCCACTTTCAAATGCTTCAGAGAAAACATCTGAAAAACAAGTTGTGTGTTTCCTCAACAAAACCCTGGGCTCACTGCCAACAGCTGGACAGGCAGTAGGTCTTGAAGCAACACACCTGACATCCCATCTGAAATGCTCCTTACCAAGTAACAACTGCCTAGTTATCAGGCTGCCTGAACATCCACTTGTCTTTCCAGGCTTGATCTACTTTCGGTTTCTGCAATATATGCTGTCACGAAGTCTGTTTTCTTTGTTCTGCATCTGATTCATCCGTGCTTTGCTGTTGGGAGTATGTGTTCTGCCTCCACCAGAGGAGGGGATGGGACAGGTGCGTTTGCTCCATCTTATTTCCCTCTCTTCCCTCATCAGGAGTCTTCACAATCATTCCACATGAGAGAAATAACCCAACATCCCTGTTCTGAGTAGAGTCACCGGAAGCAGGTTGCCCAGGACTATGTCCATTTGGGTTTTGAGTATAAAGTAAGGAAACTCCAGCACCTCTCTGGGCAACCTGTGTCAATGTTTAACCACCCAAATGGTAAAGAAAAAGCATTTTAAGCAGAATTTCCTGCATTTCAATTTACCCCTCTCACCCATCATTGGGCACCACTCCCTCTTCTTTACTCCCTCATCAGGTATTAAAACACATCGGTAATAAACCCCTGAGCCTTCTCTTCTCCAGGATGAACAAGCCCAGCTCTTCCACCCTCTCCCCCTCATGACAGAGGCTTCAATTCCTGTATTGTCTTTGTTGCCCCGCACTGGACGTGCTCCAGTATAGCCGTGTCCCATTTTCACTGGGAAAACCAGCACTGAACCCAGCATGCCAAATACGCCTTTCTGGGGCTGAGCAGAAGGGAATAACCTGGTCATGTTTTCAACAGCTGTTTTTTTGGTTTTGTTAACCCCTAAAGAGCAGCATCTGGTATAAACACCCTACCAAACCAGGAAACTGCCTTCGCATTGCACACCTCAGCCATATTTTTCAGATCTTGACATTTTCATGCAAACAGAGCTCCAGTTCCTACAATGACCAAGAAACAGGGACACTTCCAAAAACTTTTCCCCATCTTTATATTTTCTTCAAATTAAAAAGACATATGTATTCTTGGAAACAATAACAGGTCCCATTGCTTTTCTGAACCATTTCTATAAAGTTAAATAGATTAAAACATACAGTTCTGGGATTTAGAAAGCTAAAAGGCTCTTCTAGGACTGATTTATAAAAAGGAGCAGACCCAGAGTGAACAAGCTGCTTCAGGACAGGCCACTCTGACACCTCTCAGTGGTTTCAGATAGTCCATTTCTCTGTACGAGCTTCCACACTTTTGACCAGGCCTTCTCCCAAAATCTCAAAGTCCTCCAGAATTGCCTCTACATTGGGAACGCAGACCAGCTCGTTGTTCAGAGTTGTCACCTTCCTTCCTTTCATGCTGGAGACCTGCAGGACACAGAAAATATTGCACAAATAGGATCACCTGCTCAGAGTTGCACTGAACCTCTTCCAGCCCCAAGTAAGAGAATTAAGTTCCTCTCCTGCCTTGTCACATCCAAACCATGCTACACCACTATACCCCGTTCCACAAGTTTCACTTCTCAACACTATCAGTGCTCATTTTTAGAGCTAACAAAGTGCAAAAGTAACCCTTCCAGCCCCTTTTAGGGTTTACCCTGGAGCCACAGTCCAAAGACTGCAAGGAAGTCAGGAAGCAAAGTAGTGGCCAGGGGCATGGTGGGATGACAAGTGTGCAAATGCATGGCAGAGCCTGTGTGAGGAGGGCACAAGGAGCACGCAAAAGGGATCACAGCACAAGGGTGAGTAAGAGCTGCTTCTGCTCTGCTCTTTGGTGGGTGTCAAGACCTCAGGTGGGAAGATATCCTTGGCTCTAACAGTGGCAAAAACAAAACCCTTGTGTTTAATCCAGCCAGACTCAGCTCCGATGCAAGCATCTCCTCCTCTGTTTCACCACTGTGAATAACTGGGTTTCACAACAGCAGCCAGGCAGAATGGCCAATGCCCTCTGGCCGCGAAGAGAGGGGAGATAAATCACCCAGAGACTGACAGCAGAAGAGCCTGGGCTGCCAGCTCCGAGCCATGAGTAACCGGTTTCTTTGCGTCTTTCCTTCATAGAAAGCAGCATGAATCACTCCAGCGTGCCTCACACCTGGCTTAACCACCCTCCAGGGCTTGCCAACCCACACAGTGCAGCTGGAAAACAGCTCTGTGCATCGATGGGACACGGGCACCCTGGACCTGGGCTTGTCACCCTGGCTTCTTGTGGGTTGGGTATTTCTGGGTAAGATCCCAAAGCCACAAGAATGGGATAGTCTATTTCCCTTCTCAGACCTGCTGATGACTGATCACAGCCCTGTCTTGGTTTCTGCCCTTCTAAGATGCAACAGAACTATGATCTCCATTTCTCAAAGGGCTTTGTGGCTGATGAGAGTTGGACAAAACAATTACCAACAGAAAAAAAAAAAAATCCCTTCAAGGTTTCAGGGTAAACACAAAGCTTAACGCAGGGACAAAAACTCACCTTAAAAGGCTGAGGCTGGAAGCTCAAAGGTTTCCACAAAACTGCAACCACTTCCCCACCATGCTTGTCATAGAAGAACAAGGCAAGATCATCGAAGGCATCCTGGGTAGAAAACAAACACAGGTTAAGGACAGTGACCCCCTCAGTGACAACCCACTGGGTGTCCCTCACTGTGGTCCTCCATCAGCTGACCTGGCACTACCAAGCTGTACTTCCCCAATGTCCAGGAACCATGTCAAAGATTCCACAATACGTGAGACGGAAACAGGCAGGCCCTACCCAGCAGGCAGTCGTGCCACAGCACATTTCACGGCACCAAAGACAAACCCCAAACCAGAGGCCAGCATCCCAAGCTCTGCACTCTGTAAAACCAAGGCATCAAAGCTCCTTCTTCCAGCAGGATAAACCCCTCGTGAGATGTCAGCACGCAGTGTCCGAAAACAAAATGTAAGAGCGGAGATTTTAAGTAACACATTGTTCTGTGGGGTGCAAAGAGATGGAAAGCTCAGTGGAGGCCCTGCAGGAATCTGTCCTCCCTGCCCCTTTTGCTTCCGCAGTGGTGTCAGTGAGCATCTCCTTTGGTGGTGCTGGGCAGCAGAGATCAAGAGAGATCTTGCACAAAGGAATGACTAAACCCCATGGTCTGGCTTCCCCCAAACCCACACAAGCTGGATTCCCAGGGCTGCAAGGCAGCAGGAGATGAGCATCACAGCAGAAGGAAACAATGCCATGTGCAAGCAACTTCTCAAACACAAAAGTCTGGCCCTACAGCTCATCACCCAACATGCTGACACCAAGAGATCTGTACCCTGAAAGAGGCTGACCAAGACAGCCAAGCAGCTGCTCCCTGATACTTTTTTATCTTGGTGGAGATTAACATCAGACAACAAAACATATTTACCAGGCTGAGCAAACAGTCCCCAGTATCAGTTCAGAAGCTTCTGCACAGTGTTTCACCAGCCTTGGAACAAACTATTGTCCAGAATACAGACCCTCTGCTCCCTTTTCAGCCTTCTCCTCCATCCCCTTAGTTTCCCAGCTTTTACCAAGAGAGGTCTCTGCTGGCATTATCATCATGAGGTTTTCAGGAGGATGTGCATGAAAAGAAAATCAACATCAAAGACAAGCTTGGATGGGGTCTCGTATGGACATGCCAGGATTGCAGTAAGAAAAAAAAAGGTGTAGTGGGTTGGTGTTATCAGTGATCCTACAGGGCAAGGTGGCATTTTAAGAATACAGACCTGATAAGCAAGGAGGGGTGCTGTTGTCTGCAATCTTCAGAGACAGATTTGAGTTCGGACTGTTGTTGCCCTCACAGAGGGCAACAAAATTAGGTCATCAAGATGGGAAGATCCCAAGAACTGCCAACTCACCCCACTCCATGGGCTCTCCAAGGGCAAGCCTGGTCAAGGCATTATTTCACCCAACTGGCTAGAAAAACCACTGTCTAAAAATACATTGAGAAAGAAGCAATCCACCCTGGCATTTCTATGCTGAGAGCAACAGGTTATGTTCAGAACCCAGCCAACAGGGAAAACTCCTCTTTTAGCCAAAGAGCAAAGAGCAGGAGGGAGGGAAGCTCAAGGAACAGCAACAAAGCTCAGGGCACGCTGACCACCAACATGCAGCTTTCTGAACCAAAGGGGAGCAGAGCACGTGTGAACCTGAAAAAGCCCAGCTCCTCTGCAGGGGTGAGGTCTTCAGTGCCACGCGATGCTCCTTATGAGAACTGCATTTTTTACAGATACATCTTGCTGGACAGAAGCCAGGAGCACAAGCAGTAAAGAAACCCTCCCAGGCTCAGCTAATTTCCCAATAAAACCACTCTTTGGCCTGATACCCTTTTTTTCCCCAGACAGCAGGGAGCAGATGTTAAAAGGACGGCATCCAATTCAAAATCTCAGCACTTGTCCTGCTCCGAGTATCATCCATGTGATAGTACTTCAGGCTGGCCTACCAAGCTGAGATACCCATCCAGTTCTTGGGAAATTGCAGCATTAAAAGGGTCTGGTGTATTAGTCACTGCACTCCTGTTTGTTCAGAGGCTTGGGGAGTAAAAGCAAACAGTTCACCCTCCTTTCCACATCTCATGTTCTCTGCCCAGTGCCACTGGACTTGTCTGAGCCTGCAAACACCTTATTCCAGCAAAAGCTTCAGAGAAAAGGGAGAAAAGGGAGAAAAGGCAGGGAGTGTGTTTGTTCCCTTCTCAAGCTGCTCTATCTTTGGGTCCAATTCAGCTTTCAAGGCCCAGGGAAATCCCTGCCATCAGCAAAACCTACAGCTGGTTCCCACTTCACAGAGACACGGGGGACCTGCAAGCTCAGGGCGTCAGTTTGGAGAGGCCTCATTGTCCAGGGAGAAGGTGTATATGGCACCTGGAAGATTAGAACGAGCTTTGTAAGAAGGCTTAAAGGAATGAAAAGGGTGGAGAAATGTAGTGAATAAAACAATACCTGGATCTAAAATGCGATTACCAGATTAAGCAGCTCCATCTGAAGCATGGATTTTGCAATGAGCTAAGTGTAACTTAGTTAAGTATCTACTAGTTGTTAGTCATCTACATTGTTAAGTATCTACTTGTTGCTAGTTAACTATCTACTAGTTAAGTATCTACATTGTTGTTTAGGGATAGAGGTTTTTTCCATCTCACCCTTTATCCACCCATTTTTTTCACTGCTCCTACCAAGAGATTAGGATCATGGCATCACAGCTGCTGGAAGAGCCTTTTAGGGAGGTCTCCACACACAAAAATGTGTCCTAAAGTAGCATTTCCTAGTTCAACAGCAGCTCAGAAGGCAAATGCATCAATAAACATTTGCTCAGTGCTCAGACCGTTTTAAGTGCTCTTAGCAAGGAATCCACCAGCGCAAAACCCTATTAAAAGCTACTTAATTCCAACAAACATTTGTGGTTAACATTTTGAGGTCTCTGTCACCCCACGGTAACCTGCCCTGATGCTCTCAGTTATGTGACACAGACAGAGCCTCCCCCACAACCCAAGAGAGCAAGGAGCATTGTCCAAGTAACCCCAGGCTGGGGCTACCTCTGCGACTTTATTTTAAAAGACAAAGGAAACCCAGGTGGGATTCAGCTGATGAAAGATTTCAAATTGATTTGAAACTATGCAAACTTTTGCACCCAGGAGCCATGCACACATCCTTGTCCTGCGAATTGCGGCAGCAGGAAAGAAATGTGGAAAGGAAAGAAGCCACCCGTGTCCTCCTGGATACATCAGCAAGTACGTCAATCCACCGAACCACTGAGAGAAAAGTCTTCTGTCACTTCCTACAGCACAAATCCTACAGGGCCTCTGGGAGGGCATTACCACATCAGAAGAGTGTCCAGAGGACAGCCAAGCCACCCTGGAGCAAAAGCTGCACTGACTAAGCCTTCTCACACCACATCCCCAGCAAACACAGGGGGGTTCTGCAGCTCCACAGACACCACAACACAGATCAGCAGTCAGGATGGAGACTCAATGGGAGCCTCATCTGAGACACTTAAATTCAATTTCGCCTTGCTGGAGAATCCCTACCAGGACCCAACCCAGGGTTTGCTCAACAAGGTGCTCCGAACTGTAAGTGGCAGGGAAGCTGTTGATGGGCGAAGCTCCAGGGAAGCCCACTCTGTGGGATGTCTGGCACCTGCTTTCCCTCGAAAGAGTCTGTCTGCAAGGCCTTCTCATCTGGACAGGATCCTAGAACAGGCCTTTTCTATCAGATCTGTTCTGGAATTGAAGACTTTGCTGCCTGAATCCCACAGCCAGCCTTTCATCTCTACCCAGAGCCTCCCAGGCATCAGAGCAACTCAGGCCAGTTCCTGAAGAACACCTCCTTGAAGCAGGAAAAAAATCAAGCAGTCAGGATTCTACACCTCTTCTCATTTTCTACTCTGATTAAGCTCCCTGGAGAAGGCACATAGCAATCCTTCAGCTCCAAAACACTACTGCCTTGCTAACCCCTTTGACTTCAGAAGAACAGAGGCAAACAGGCTGGACAGAAGAGTGGATCTCCTGGTTACTAGTCCAAACACACTGAGGAAGAAGCTACTCCCTGCCCCTCTCTATTCAATCAAAACACCAAGGCATTTAAATCCTGTTTTCATGTGGAAATCTCAATGAAGGGCAGATGTTTCTTTTCTGCCCACAGAAGAACACAAAATCCCACAGCATCTGTGTGGCAGATGTCTCCCTTTGTTGCTACAAACCCACCAGGGCTGCACTGTCAGCCGTGGCTACAGCCCTGTTGCTCAGTTCTGTGGTTTGTGATGTTAAGAGAGAGCAAAATACTCTGAATCAAAGCCAGTCAGTTCTGTGTCCAAACTGCCTTCTCATCCAAGATCTCTCATAAGGATTCACAGCTGTCACCACGCTCCTTTCTGGCACCAGCTTCTTGCAGGGTTTGGATCACCCTCAGGGCTCCCAGTCCACAGGACAAGGAGAAGCTGAACACCACTCAGAGCAGCAAGAGCCAGGGAAGGAGAAATAAAAAGGTGCTGGAGAGGCTACCAAGCAATGCCAAAGTTGATGAAACAACAAGCAACAGCACCGATACACTGAGACATGAAGCCAGATGATTTCTGATGGATGGAGTGGCTTCTACTGATAGCTCAGCATCACCAGCTTGCAGTGGTTCTGCAGTGCAAAATCAGCTTTTGAGGCCTTCCAGCCTAACTGGATACAGCTGAGTTCTCTGAGACCATGTGCAGCATCACCTCTGTGATTTTTCCAGGAGAAGAAACACCTGTTTGCCTAGAAAAACAGATATTCATCAGCCCCTCCAGCTCTGCCTGCTACTGATCTGGATGCTGTGAATGACAACCAAACTGTTACTGCAAGATACCTCCAATATGATGGCCACAAGGAAACAAACCATATCTAAGAGCCTTCAAGACAAAGAAAAGCCCCCCAGGACAGGGATGCTGAGGCAGATTTCAGTCTCTCTGCCCCACAGCTCATCCTTCAGAGAAAGCTGCAACCAGTTCCTGATCTGTTCCCTCCTAACCACCCTCGGGTCAAAGAACAAGAGACACCAAGAGAATCAACACTGCTTCCAACAAGGCAACACGACCTTTGCTCATATCCATCTTTCTTCACTGGGATGTTGGCATATTGGATTTAGGAGCAGCTGTAATTTGCAACCTGACCAGACTCTATTCCAAATCTATTATAACCTGTATTAACAAAAACAGGCAGTAAAAAGCAGTAAAAATTCAGGCAGTTTGAATGTCACCATTGACTGGACCAAGTACATCATAACTGCCTGAAGATTAATGAAAGCTGCCTTCCAGGAAAATCTCTTCTCTACCTTTCACTTTCAGAGCCACTTACTGACATCAACTTGTCTAGATGCATAAAAGAGTCCTATAAACCCCAATGAGTTTCCTGACTGACTGCCTCAATCTACCAGATCTTGCTGCCAGATCTGCTGCAAGCATTTAACAGCCTCCCCAAAGAGACAGCTCTCCCAATCAGCTCATCCAACATCCTCCAGTTCCTCTTCAAGCAAGCAGTGTTCTTTCTGTCAGGTTTCCACAAGGGTTGCTTAGCCCTGACCCCTTCAGAGATACAGAGGCTCTGTCCCCATGCATCTCCAGCACCTTTGGCAGCTGCTGAAAGGCTCTGTTCAGCTCTAGAACCCACTTCAAGCACTGGGTGAAGAAGGATTTCAGGCTTAAAAAACTCCATTTCCTATCCACATCTATGCCTCTTGGCTGAGGTTTCATGGCAGCAGGTCAAACATTCATCATTGAAAAGTGAGGGGCTGGTCTTGACACGACTCTTCAGACCCAGACACCAGGAAGGAAAGTGAAAGAGCCAACAGTTCCAAATCTGCTTCCCACTCCCTTTTAAAACACTTGTAAAGGATGCTTCTCCCCTATCTTCTTGCCTGAAGAAATCCCCCAGTCCTCTCTACATGTCTCCAGGAGCTCCAGGTCCGCCTTCCTTCTCAAAAGGAGGAGAGCACTGGGCACCTCCTCTCCCACATGTCCTTCCAGCTAAAGAAGCACTGCTTTTTGCAGGGAAATTGTGTGACAACTTTGAGGTCTTCCTCAATTTCACGAGGCCTTTCACGCATCCCTGTCTCTCACTTCCTCACCACCCAAGACTGTCTCAAGCTGCTGTGGGTGACAGGAGGACTGAGCTTGCACCTTGGTAGACCTGGCAGCTCTGCTGAAGCCACAGCAGATTCCCATGGGCACAGGTTATCATGCACTGTGGCTGGCATGCAGCTTGGGGGGTAACAGGGCTGTGCCCAGGATGAGAAAACCTTCAAAGAAACCCTTTCAAGTTTTCTTTGCCCAACTCCTAAGGTACCTGGTTGAGGGGAAAGAGGAGCTTGAACTGAAAGGGCCCAGAATCTTCCAGCCTAAACTGGAGTTTCAGTTCAGGCACCACTTTTTCAGTGGTGGCCAAACATCAGGACGGGGATGTAGGAAACCCCCATCCCCAGAGACAGATGGCATTCAGCAGGACTGGGCTTTGTGCAGCCTGCTGTAATGTGAAAGCTGGCTGTGTCCTGAGTGGGGAACAGAGCCAGAGACCCCCACAGCCCCCTTCCTGCCACAGCCAGCCTAGATTCCCAAGCTGACAGTTCTGACACTGCTCACAGCACTCCTGTCACTTAGGGAGGACGGCAATTCGAAGTCAAGGCAGGCTTTGACAAAAGGGTGTCACAACCCCACCTCTCTGCACACCAGACACCAACATTTAACCCCGCTACTACATCTGAAGCTGGGAAGGGCCAAAGTGCCAGGTGCTGCCCATCTGCGAAGCACAGACTGTCCAGATCCAGGGAGGACCACTGCTCTCATCCAGCACCTTGCATATCTCTCCAGCTTGCCAAGGCTTTGGCTTGGCCTCATGGTGGAAAAGAACACGGTTGATGACTTTGGATACTGATGTCCTCCATATTCCCACATTACCAACTTCCTCTGTTGTTATGCATGCGGTCAGACACAGAGAAACCACCCTGGGACCAACACTGATCCCCTGTGGCTCACACAACCACTGGCCTAACAGCAGAAAGCCTCCTGGGACCATGCCATGGATACCTGTACATCCCCCCAGAAACTGTGTGTGGTTACTGCCCATCGTGCACACCAATCGGTGCGAGAAGCCATGAAAAGTGAATTAACCGACTGGAGACAAACAGCTTAAAGACACTTTCGTGCTGAATACAATGTTCTTCAGCAAAAGCTCCTGGTGGTTTGTATCTGAGCTCATTCTCACGTCACAGCAGCACTCCCATTTCCATGGAGGAGGTGGTGCATTCACCAAGACTTCTTTGCTGAAGAAGCAATGCCCATCCCATGCAACCACCAGCCACGTCCTGCAGTTGGCAGGCAATCCAAATGCCAGAAGGGAGCTCCCCCTTAGGCACCCCTTGTCCCTCCCCAACAGGCCGTGCTTACTCTCAGCTCCTGGAGGTACAGCTGCACAGGGTCATAATCCACCACAGGAAAGAGGATATTCACGGCAGAGCTGTTCTTCACCACGCCACGGGAAACCGATTTCACCGGCTGGTCCACGCTCTCCAGGTGCCGAGGAATCTGGTTTGGATTCAGGTGGATCAGGACATCGTAGAAATCCAAAGGAGGGCGGAAGACCATCTGCAGGGAGAAATAAACAGTGCTACTCAATACAGGACACAGGCAAGTAGGAGAGGTAAGAGAGGTTTCCCAAGTCCTTGCTTGCATTTTGTCCCCTTCTCCTTAGAAAGCAGCAAACCAGAGACAAAATTTTTGAGAGATTAATGTTAGAAGTTTGCCACAGACCCCAGGAAACCTACCTGAGTAAATGCTAGTGGGGTGGGCAGCCAAGAGAGGGGCAAAGAGGTGAGCTGAGGTAGGTAACTGCACTGCACATGGCAGAGTCTCAGGATGAAGAGGGGAATCAAGAAGCCAACAGGAGCTGAACAACACCCAGGGGACACAAGGAGCTGTTTAACAACAGGATAGCCCCATCTGTGCACCAGGATTTGCCCCACAGGGCAACAGCATCTTCCATCGAGCAGATACAGGGTGAGAGCAAAACTCTGTTAATGGAGGGGAGCAATCCCAGACACGTAAATATTTGGACAGGCAGGATCTAGCTGTGGATACAGCTGTATTAAAATGGAAAAAACTTAAAACTATGTGTACATTTTCAAATGGAACAAATGATGCAGAGACATGAACAGAGGCATGGGACACTGCTCAACTTGGCACTGGAAGAAAAGCCATGGCTTGGAGCTGGTTTACAGCCAGGCCAGGGAGAACACACATGAAGAACATCAGTGATGAGCACTGAGTCACTCCTAGCTCTAGTCCACACAGACCACCTGTCCCACCCAGCGACCAAGCCCATGGCTTTCTGTGTGTGCCCTGGCACGTCTGCATCTTCATGACAGCAGGCACGTCCCCATGGGACCCAAATGCAAAGACAAAAAAACAACTTGGAGCACTCTCTCAGAGACAGGAGACAACTGTAGAGGAGGCAACTCCAAACTAAACTGGAAAGGCTATTCCTTCCTCCCTGCCCCAAGCTTTGCTTACAAATGCATTACCAGCCCTGGAAACAGCACCCCATGTTTATCCCTAAGGAACATCACAGGCCTGGAGAACACTGGCATGGACCAGAAGGACTCTATGGCAATGAGAAAAGTTCTCACTGCAATGGGCAAGAGGAAGGCGGACAGAAGGTGGCCCAAGGAGGCTGGGTCAAGGTGTTGGGAGGCTGCTCTGGCCAGGTGACAGCTCATTTTAGAAGCTAACCATCCCCAGCTCACCCCAACAGTGCACCTCTTGAATTTCAGTCTTGGGCCAGCACTGTGACTGCAGCACACCGGACACGTCTCCTTCCTTCACAGCCCTGTAACACACACTGCTACTGCCTCAAGTACATCTCACCTCGTAATACTTCCAGTGCAAAATGCAGCAGGACTGGAAGCAGTGTCAGTAAGTCCTTTTTATATTGCCTAGAGAGAAAAAAATCCACTCTATGTGCTGCTTTCTGGTTTTGGTTTTAGTTTGGCTTTTTTTATCCCTAATGTGCCATATCTAACCACTGCATGGCTTTTTTAGTCCTTTGACCTTCAATCTCCTGGTTCACTACTTGGTACACCAACAAACAACCCTTCAAAACACATGCATCTCCCTTAAAAGGGCAAATAAATATGTCTACATCTCTCAAGTCCATTGCAATAATGGATGTTTTAGTTTTACTTAATATAAAATCACTGAGAAACTGAAAAGGGTTAAACTACACAGAGCTTTACTCCTCCACTCAAACCAAAATAACATCGTCCTAAAGTGCCTGGTACTGTCCTGCCAAAACCTCCAACACCCTGAGCTTGGTTAGACTTGAGCACACAAGCCAGATGTGCACAGCTATGCCAAAACAGAGTCTCCCAGAGGAACAGTTTGATCCAGTCATGGACATACAACTGTTTTGGCACAGGAATATCGTGGGTTTGCTCGTGTTCCAAGAAAACCAGAGAATACAGAGTAAACTTGTCCTAGTCACCCCAAGCTGCATTGCAGAGCCAGGTCCCCCAGAAGCAGGGTGGCACAGAAGGACACCAGCCTCCCTCCTCCCATCCTTGCAGTTCTACATCCCAGGGCAACCACATGGCCACAGCCTGAAACCTTCTAGCACATCCCAGTGACCACCACCAAAGTCCAGTCCAGGCCAGAGCCTGAAAACCCTTGTGCTGCTGCCCCAGGGGGTTACCTTCACATCCTGGTCACTGAGCGGGTCCATAAGCTGCTCCTCCAAGGCACGGAGAGACTCCGAGGCAAGCAGGACAAGGCGCTGCAGGATCTGGGGAGAGACGGAAGTCAGAGGGTGAAACTTGGCAGTCCTGGATGCAACAGGGACCCCGCTCCCTCACAGGGCTGTCAGAGCTGGCTCCAGCACTGCGAGCAGGGAACTGCCCCAAGCCAGCAGCCACCAGAGGCAAGGGGACAAAGGGCATAGCTCACCTGTGCTGAGGGGCGCTCCCGGGTCCACATGGAGCTCCACTGGTCTTTGGGGGTGGCCAGGAACATGACGGGGAGGCGAGAGCGAGCTGCTATAAACTTGTTCTTGATCTCTGTGCAGTCAGAGTCTGGAGAGGGCAGGCAGACAGGTGAGATGCTCTGCCCCTTCCACAGCCCTCCGGCGTCATCACCCTCATCACAGCCAGGAAAGGGCAGCACAACAGGATTTATCCTCTCCCATCCTCTGATCCCACAATCCATGTGCAACCAGAGCTCCTTCACCTCGGGCTTGCTCCTCACTCTCATTAGATGGACCTTTGCTCTAAACCCACTCAGGTGAGCTCAGGCATGGCAGGTACTGGGACTGACACAAGCTGGAAACTCACATTATAAGCTAGTGACAGTTCGTATTATTCAAATAGTGTTCTATCTTTTGTCTTTTATTTCCCCTCAAGTGGGGAAAAAAATAGCTCTTTAGTTCATTAAAATAAACTGGAGGGCGCTTTGGAAAACATCAGTTTTCAAAACCCAATTCTCTCCCAAACACCTTTACCTTTTTTTATAAATCAGCTTTAAAAGCCAGGTGTAACTATCTCCCCCACCCCACAACTTTGCAGAGTCAAGACAATCCCATGGGCTCTTGTGGCTCCAGCATGTACCCAAAAGACAATAAACAGACAAAACACTAGAGGGCAGGAACAGAGGGCTTCAAAGACAACACCACACGCAACACCACCCACGCCTGTCACAGATTTCAACAAGACCAGAAGCAGCAGAGCATCATCACTAAGATCCACCTCTTCAGAGGCAGGCAGGAAAAAAAGAAAAAACCACACATGGCACAACCCAACCCATCCTGTAGGCAAGTTAAACATGACAGGACAGGAGTAAGGGACTGGAAAATCTCCTTGCCCCCAGCACAAGCTATGATGCCTTCCTGTATCCAAGAGATCTGGAGCCAGGCACTGACCAAGGAGGGCTCAAGAATCTCATGTTGCAGCTCTGCTGCCTGCTCACCTGTGAGGCCAGTGTTTAGGTTGACAATCAGAGGGTTGTTTTTCCAGTCAAAGGTTGCCAGCAAGTTGAGGAAGCGCAGGAACCCCACCTGTGGAGAGCTGCAGGTGGGACAAAACAGTTCAACATCAGCGTTTGCTCTCCTGGCAGCAAGAAGGGCTGCACTTGGGGGTGACTTAGTGGATGCCCAACCCACATGCAGCCCAAGAAGGGATATCTGTACTGGGAAAGGGAAGTCCAGAAGGAGTTTGAGACACTTCCTCTTCTCCAAATCTCCAGGGAAAGTCTTTCCCTCCTTGTCCCCCATTTCTCAGGAAAAAGAAACCAGCAGAACATAAATCATTGACCCCCCTCAGCTGCCCCATCTCCTGACGCTCTTCGCACTCAGACTCCTGGGTCTGGAGGAAGGAGGAGGTGGAGAGAGGGCTGCTCCCATCTCCGGTGAAGGTCTGAACACCAGCCAGGTTCCCAGTGCACCTCTTCCCCCGCAACACAACACGTGCACAAAGCCAGACAGCTGGGAAGATGGGGATTCTGTTATTTTAGGAGACAGGAAAGCATTCTAGGCATCAGACTGTTGCTCCTGCTACTTTGGGAAAGATAACTACACCCTGAGTGCAGGGCAGAGTAACCTTTTGACTTCACACAGAACAAAAACATTTCCTTTAACTTCATTTCACTTCCTCTGGGCCCCATAACATCTGTCTGCCAGAGACCAGCAAGCAATTGGTTCTCTGGGGTTATTTACCAACACACTGCTCCATTCAGCTTTCAGGGGCCGACCCCTAGTCCTTCCCCTGGAAGTCTTCTCCAGGAAGAAGGGAAACTGGAGCTGCCAGCACCACCGTAACATCCTTCCCAGGGAACCCAGGAGCCCCAGCATGCTGGTAACCGCAACACAGCCCTCACCCTGCTTCTCCTGGCCATCACCCCCAGAACAAGGGGCCTCACCAGCCCTCCAAAGGCACAAGACACCCTGCAGGTGCACGCAGCACCTAGAGGCCACAAGGATACTCACTCCCAGCCTTACCTGCTTTCCCGCTTTCTCTGCAGTGCACAGGGTAGGGAAAGCCACAGCCCTGCAGTACTAAGTGTCTCCATCTCCTCTGGCAACTCCCAAATGGACTAGGGACAGTGTTTTGGCAGCACAGGGGCCTCATGCTCCCTGCTGTGAACCCTCCAAACACCTCCTGCCTGAGCAGCATCCCACCCTTCCTCCATCCCAGGTAATGAAAGGCACTAAATCCCCATCGGGCCAGCCTAGGCTCCTCATCCTCACCTGGGTGGTGTGAACGGGGCTGGGTGGAGGAAGAGAAATGCCACAAGGAGGTCCACACACTCCTCAGAGATGCTGTCGCTCAGGAGCTGGGCACTGATCCAGCGCTTGGCCAGCCGGGAAGTGCTGCCAAAGACAGGGTGCTGCTGCTGGAGCCTGTGAGAGGGAGACACGCCACTGCTCAGCCCACACACCCCAGGACCCACAGCAGCCTCTGGGTATTTGGCAAGAAAGAGAGAGGCAAAACTCTGCAAGGAACACTTACACAGCATCACAAGCACAGGGACTTTCAGCAGGTACTGAGATTTTGGGGGGAAGAAGGGAAAATGCTGCCATGTCATGCTCCTCTCTAGACATGCTGCTTCTTAGTACTTGTTTCCCCACACCAGCGACCTCAGGGTGACAACTGGTGCCACCCACACCCACATCCATCCCTTAATCCTTCCAAAGAGCCTCTCACAAGGTTGGCTGAAGAGCCACTTCCCACAGCAAACTCCTCAACCCACCATCTCCCTCCAGCATCCAAGGGCACCTCCACGCTGGTTTCCAGCCACATCCCACGTTCTGACCCCTCAGGCACCTTCTGCCTCACCTACCCATGCAGAGAGCTGGTTAGATAGGGCAGATGTAACGTCTCCAGCTCCAGCTGCCGAGATTCCTCTGTGTCCTGGTACTTCAGCATCCCTTCCGGGGTGACCACTTCCTTCAGGATCAGGGGCTCCCGGTGGTAGGCTACTTGGAGACGGAAAACGTAGCCATCCTGAGACGGGAGCACAAGGCAAAGTCAAGCTTGGTGGTGACACAAGCAGCATGGCGTGTGTTTTGCTCACCCTCAAGGATACAACAGCAGCATCCTAACTTCAGTGCAGTCTCACCACACTCTTTCCTAGGCCCACCATCCAAATACTGGTTTTGTCCAGTGGGACCACTGCCACAGCCCCCCCTCCTCAGTAAGATCAGGCATGGAGAAGGTCCCAGGGACTCTCCTACCTTGTACACGTCAGTGTGGGTGACTGCAGGCCTGCAAACCAGCTGGTGCTGCTGCCGGAGGAGCTCAGCCAGACGGAGGTGGAAAGCAGCCTTGATGCGCTTGATGGCTCCTTTGTCCTGTGGCCACTGGCCACTGCCTTCCATATGGCAGATGACTGGGGGAGAAGGGATAGCAGGAGGTCAGTGAGTCCCACACAGAAATAAGGTGTTGGATAGGGGTGTCTGGAACTACGGGTTACAGCAGGAGAGCAGGAGGAGCCAGGGTTCTGTTCCTGCTTGCAGCACACCAACACAGCAACAACATCGCTGCTTGCCTCCACTTCCCTCCACTGGATCATCTCCCACCCACATCTCTCCCCACTTACCCTTCAAAGGGGTTATGTAGGCTGGGCAGGGCTTCTCCTGTGAAGGAAGCAGCAAGTGCCTGCTTCTGTTATGGAAGGAATAAATCGGCTTCATAGGAATGGGAGGAAAGACCTGAAAGAGAACAGCCACCCAGCAATTGAGAACAGGGAGCAGAAACCTCTTGGCAGTGTGTTTCCCCTAACCCAAACCTCCCACACCAACAAAGCCCTCCAATAAAGAGGGTTTGGTCAGCTTGTGCCTAGCTAACACAAAGGACAAACAGCAAAGAAGAGGCACCACATCGCCCCAATGGCTCTCAGGAGCCACCAAGCCATCGAGCGACTCATTCTCTCGGTCCTCCCTCACCCCAGGGCACACCCTAGCTCGCTCCAGACCCCCACACCTGGCCATGCCCGGGGACACTCACATCTGTGTAGCGGAGGGCTGGATGGACACCCTGCACAGCCGTCACGGTCAGCGGCAGCTCCTTCAGGTTCCAAAGCTTGCGGCTCAGGTCATCGTAGGAGCAGACGACACTGACCATGGCCTCCTCGCCCGTTCCCGACGCCTGCGGACACACAGGGAGCCTCTTCATGCACCTCTCCTGCTTCTGCACTCACCTCACCTCCCTCATGGGCTAGCATCACAGCCAAGCTCTGAGGAGCCAGCACTGCCACCCCAGGCAGCAGCTTCTGGCAAGAGCACTCAGCAAAAGAGGGAGGTAAGAAAGAGAGGAAAGACAAGGGCAAGGCTGGCTGTGACTCCCCAGCAGCCACAGGCATCCGAGAGGCTGCATTTCCAGTGGCAAATAAAATTATTTCTTTTGCAGGACAGTAAGGCATCACCAAGAGCTGTACTGCCAGCAATCACTGTAGTAAAGGAGAAGCCAAGATTGATCTGGGAATAAAGAGATCACACACTGGCAAGGTGAGAGCCCTGCCACTGTTTCCCCAGCAGTTACCAAGACGCCAACAGAGGCAGCAGTTAACAGAAAACTCCACTGACTACATCCTTAGCCAGGGTAGAGCTCTGGAGCGTGGCAAAAGCATAGACAGAAAATATTCAGAGCATCACAGGAGCCTTGTGGAGGGCAGATGAGAAGCACCAAAAGGAGAATTGGTGCTGCCCTTGCTGCTTCCACCTCCCCAAATAACAGCAGAGGAGCCTTAACAGAGAGGACACATCAGTGACACCAAACCACCCAGCTCAGAGGCAGCTGACAGCCACACAAGGAGCCGACCTGCCTGGAGTTTTCCAACCCTGGGCTCTCCGGCGGAGCAGCAGCACCCTCTGTGGGGTGTGCCACGAACGGCAAACCCCGTCCTGCCTGTGGCTGCACCCTTCCTCTGCCTTCATCCCCCCCATCCTCACACTGCTGGCTCCCCAGGCTGCCTGCACACAAACACCTGTACCCACCACCCCGCACTCAACAGCAGCTTTCTCCTTTGTTCCTCAAGGACTGGCAACGATGGAACTCCTAAGCACCCCTCAGGCTCCAGGAAAGTGCACCCCCTGTCAGACTGGGGTGTATCAGCCCTGCTAACCCCAGACCAGCTTGAAGGGACACAGCACACAGACCTTCCTGCCTCACCACACAACAGGCTGTGAAAACCAGCATCTCATCCCAAATCTGAGACCCAACTCTGCCCAGACCACAATTGGTCCTGGCACAGGAGATTCTTTCCATCAAATGTGCGCCCCTTGGATCTTAAAAAGAGGAAAGGAAACAATTTCTTCCTCCATCCAACAACAAGGTAAAGAGCTGGTTGTACAAAAAGACCAACAAAGTGTGCCAAAGTGCTGATGGCTCATCTCCAGACTTAATTTCACAAGCTGGAAAGCAGAAGTTGTAAGGAGGGACATTTCCCAGCCTCCAAGATGCATCTTTTCTGTCTGAAAGTGGAGTTTGTTTCAGCTGCACATTCAGATGGAGCACAATCTAGCACTTTGCAATATGCCACAAAAGATCTTTTTCTGGGGTTTCCCAGCTGGACCTAAGGGATGGCAACACAGAATTGTCTGGCCCATGTCCTGAAGGATGCAGTACCTCAAAGGTGCAGCCAGAGGAGCACTGTGGGACAGTAATATATCCTCAGACATCTGGACAAGGGGGCAGAAGCAGAGAGAATAGGACAGTGGGATGCTTGCAGGGGAAAATGAGGTGTGGGGAATGCTAAAGCAAGAGGATTTCAGCAGTTATGCGTTGGCTGCCATGTAAGACTTGGTAGATCCTTACCCTTACTACATTCTCCTGGGAACCACCCAGCTGCCTCAGGGCCACTAAAATGACCTCTCTACAGCCCTCCCCTCACTGCTCTTCCTGGAGAAAGCTCCAGCCCTACCGGGGGAGCAATCATACCTCTTTCCCAGTCCTGATCACAGATTCCAGCTGGGCTCCTGTGTAGCAGATGGAGGACTCAGGAATGTCCGCATGGCTATGTGGGAGAAGACAACAGAGCATTAGAGCTACGACATGCCAACCTTCTGATCCTATTGACACTGCATGGGTCAGCCCAAGGATGAGAAATCCCTCTCTAAAGGAAGGTCCTGGTAAAAAGACAGATCTCTGTGCATTCCTCCCTTTACTGCCCAAGTAATCCACTCAAAGCAGAACAGTAACTCGTGCAGCTTCACAGGATGCAAAGCCAAATGTGCTGCCTTCCCTCACAAGACCCATCCTCAAGTCAGGACAAAGAGGCACAGGCAAACCCTCCTTTCTGTGCAAGAGGGCCTCACTTTTGGCAGATGGTATAAACTGCTGCAGAGAGGCTTTCCAATGCCATAGGGAGGAGCCTCTTGTGAACCACTACAAGATCACAGCGGATTTCATGAAAACATCCTGCAAGGTCCAGACAGCTTCTCTTCCAGCTCTGACAAGTGTCCCAGCATCCCATCTGCATGTAAGGGCAGGACCACGCTGCCTCCTTGCCCTCAGCATCACCTCCAGCAGAGGCTACAGCACCAGGTCCTCGCCCTCCCCACCCGCTCTCGGGAAGCAGCTCACAATATCAGGACAACTGAAATGACTTCCAGACCTCACAAATCCAAAACAACCCACAACACCCCACAAAGCATGGAGCTGACAATGGGGCCACCAGGGACAGGACACACGGCAGGAGAGCAGCAGGGACCCACAACTGCTGCTCAGTGCAACTTACAGCTTCAGCAGGTGCCTGATGATCTGCTCAGGAATGAGGCGTTTCTGGCAGACTGTGCTGGCCTCCCACACCACGGCCTCGCAGATGCTGCCATCCTGGAACCGACGCAGCTCTGACTTCTCTCCCCAGAAGGTCCGGAACTCCAAGGCCTGTGGGGGGACATTGACCAAGCAAGACCAGGGACACAGGTCATTTCTGGGCCAGACAAAACCCTCCAGGATCACCAGCCAGCCTCAGAGCTGTCTGCAACCACAGCTCAGAACCAGCTTTGCTCTTACTCAGCACAACCAGGGCTCCCCTCACCTCGGGGTGATCAGCCTGCGGACCCTTCTCCAGCGTGCTGGCAGCAAACTCTGGGACAAACAGGAGCCCAAACGTCAGGGGCCCGACATCCTTGTGTTTTGGGGGCTCAGCATCAACTGGCCACTGTGGGAAAATGAGGAACATGAAGCACAAGGAGAGATGAGGTTCCTGGAGCAGCAGCTGCTGAGATACTGGGATGTTAAAAGACTGTCCTGCTGTGTTCTCCCAAGTGCCCAGACAAGCGCAAACAGATAAAGCCTCATTTATCAGGTCTCCGCAATGAAAAGAAAAGTTGTCTTCACCCTGCCCCATTACTGGACCAGGACTCGTGCCCAGACCAAGACACACAGCTGCATCCCACAGCCCAGTGCAGAGCCTCAGGTTCTGCATTCCCAACAGAGGTGACAAGCCTGTCTCCTTCCCCAGTGAGCAGGGATGCCCTCCCTGTGCTCTGTAGTGCCACAAGAGACACTCAAGACCCCACAAGCTGCAAAGGATGCAGTGTTATTGCCAAGCTGCATTACCTCAGGGATCTGGGGCAAGGAGTGAGCCACAAGCTGTGCTCTCCCAGACAGACCACGTGCCAGCAGCGAGACAACGAAGGGCAGGGCCGCGGCCACGTAGTTCCCACCCCGATCCATCAGCTCATTCAGCAGCTGCATCTTCTTGCAGGTACCCTGCAGCTTGGAGACATGCTTCAGGCTATGGAGAAGAAGAGAAGCTGATCACCTACTTCTGCCAGCAAATCCTTTCCGAGAGAGGGATATGTTAGAGGATGGATAAAGTGGGGAACTGACAGTCCTAGCCCAGGATGGCTGCTACAAGAATGCCCTTTGGCATCTCAGGAGATGCTGGTCACTGTTTCCAGGGCTTGCTACCCTCCTTCTGGAAGGCTATCTAGACAGTAAAAGTGGAACAGCCCAGTGCAAGGAGGCACCAGTGTCCATCTCAGAGCTTAGAAGGGCCAACTCCCACCAGGTCTCAGACCTAAGCCAGAAGCAGCTCACTCCTCTTTGAACAGGCTCCCTCAGCGCCACCCCACCAGCACAGTGAGACTCACTGGAAGATGTGGTCAAAGGTCCTGAGCATGGGCTTTGGGGTCATGAGCAGCATCTGAAAGCCATCCACCATCCGGTCATCCAAAATCTCCATAGAGTGCTTGGCTTCAAACTGGACCTAAGCCAGAAGGGAAGGCAGTGCAGGAGCATGAATGCAAAGGGAGAAGGAAAGCAAACCCCTCCAGCAGTGGTCACTTGTGCTTCCCCATCAACCAGGGCCAGCCCAGTTCCATGGTCAGCAGCACACCCTGATCCCAGTCTCTGTCCTTAGCATGAAGCCAAGTCACCAACAGCTCTCACTGCTGGCCAGACAGTCCCTTCCTGATATCCCTGACATCAAGGTGGGGTTTTTTTCTCCTTCAGAACAGCTACATCTGCTAAACAGCTGCCTGGCTTCACACAAAGGTGCACACAAAGAGGGAAGGAACTTTCCCACATCACTCCAGCAAGACTAGTAAGGCAGCCCTACATCTAAGCCTCCAAATTCACTTCCAGTCTTCAAAGCTGGAGATGTTAAAAGCTTAAAAAGCCACACTGAATGCCTTCCCCTGTTCCTACATCCTCCTCGAAGACATCTAACCACTCTCTGCCTGTGTGAGCTCACTCCTAAGACAGCACTTCAAGGAGCCACCACAACCTTCAAGGTACCTGGTGGTATTTGCTGGCAGTCATATCAGCACAGAGATTCACCAGTCCAGAGGGATCCACAAAGACCACTTCAAATGCCTGGTGGAAATCATCCAGGACAGGCTGGAAAAGCAAACATGGTCCTTAGCGCTCAGCGCATCACAGACACCCCAACATCATTGCCATCTGCCATCCCTGCAACAGGCACATCCCTGCCCCAGAGCAGTGGCAGTACAGATGGACACAGGCACGAGAGGGCCGCTTACCAGGGAGGGATCAGCATCCTTGGCTAGACTGATCCCTGTCACGCTCAGGTCAGTGGTGGCTGTGGGCAGACAGGAAAGGAAAAGTCACACCACCACCCACATCTCTCCCTCTGGTGACAGTGGCGCAGTTAGGTGTCAGCACCACCAAGGTCTCATAACATCAGGAGTGCTACAACACAACGCTAGCCTCCACCTCATGATGGTACTTACCCACCCCTCTGCAAGCTGCACCATCCAGCCCTGCTCTGCTGGCTCATCCTCTCCTGTCCATCCCACCCACATGGGCTCAGCACAAGAGAAAGAAAAGCCAAAATGGCCTGTCTCTTCCCTCACTGTGTTCAGGCTTTGTACAGAGACACCAACCTTTCCCAGTCCAGAGAGGCCCCCAGAAACTCACCCAGGAACTGCAGAGTGCTCCTCAACACCTGGTACCCACTCATCATCTTGACGATCTTGCGCTTCATCAGCAGGTAGGCAACAAGCATGGAGACCAAGAAGCCACTGAAGCACCCCAAGCCCTGTGAAAACAGAGGTACAACAACCCTATTGCAACCCACAGGTTAGGATGTTGCCTCTATGAAACCCTAACACAGCTCAAAGCAAAGCCACAAGCCACCACCCCACCCAGCCGGACCAAACCACCACCTTTTCCACCCCAGGAAGGAGAGCACGCCAAAGGCAGGTTAGCCAGATAAGCAGAGCGTACCTTGGCACAAGACATACCTTGCAGAGCTGCCGCTGGTTCAGCCAAACTTTGAGGAGGGCCACGCCATCCTTCATGCCTGGGAAGTCCATGGCTGCGTTAGACAAGAAATGCAGGTGGGAGAGCATCACTGTGTCACAGAGGATGGAGTTGTTGTAGTGCGGGGTCGGGGGCTCAGTGGCTCCTGTGTGGGGAGATGACAGCACATTGGACCCAATCACCAACGGCCTGCCCACAGAAAAGGGCTGCAGCAAACCAACGTGCAGGCACTGGGTGCAGTCTCTGCCTGAAACAAACAGCCTCATGTTCCCCCAGCCCCAGGCTCTACCTTCTTTGGAGGTGCTCTGCTCCATGAACCAGGCGGTCCGGACATTGTTCTTGCTGGGATAGAAGCGGCTGGGTTTGAAGAGACCCGAGTCGGCACAAGCATGGAGTCGGACAGTGACCATCTTCTCATCCTTGCCTGTAAGCACCCAGGGGGAGATGTGCAGGAAGAAGAGATACCAGAAATTAAACTGGGAAAACATGGAGCATCCCCAGCCTGGGCAAAGGAAAAAGCTCCTTCTCAGCAAAGTTCTGCAGCAGTGGAAATCATCTCAGAGCACAGAGTGACCACATCCCAGAGCCAATGATGACCGTGAGGTCAGACTGCTAATGTCCCAGTCCCATCTTCCTCCCCACTGGCCAGCCTGGCACCCCCGCCTGCCCTGGCCCTGCCATGCCACGCCTGTCCCAGACCCCAACCCACTATCTCCTGGAGGCTGTGGGAACAAGCAGGCCCCAGCAGCCCATGCATCCCACATCATCTCAGCAGGGAAGAGCCAGGCTGCACACAGGTTCCTGGGGAAGGCAGAAGGACAGTGGGGAACAGGGCTGGGGAGAGCAGGAAGGAAGGGCAGTGCTGGACACAGATGTGTTTTGCAGGGTTTACTTTTTTACTCCTTGATGTACCCACAGGATGTACCAGCCAGTGAGGGAAAGGCTGGGGTGCCCAGCCAAGCTGCAGAGGAGGATTGGGAAGGGGAGAGACCCTGAGGACTAGACTTTGGGTGAAGGGAGAAAACAACTGAGAAGCACCCAAAATTTATCACCAATTGTGATGGCAGCCCCAGACTGATCCCTCCCCAAATGGCTGTTAAATGGTATGAGACCACCACCGCCACCCTCCACCCAACACCAGTCACACCCCACACTAGAGCAAGGGTCAAGTGCCACCTTGAGGCCTCAGGAGCAGGATGGGCTTCAGATGGTTGCTGTTCATGTAGGCAAACTTCACACTGCCAAAGAGCTTCTCCTTGGACAAATGCTGGGCGATGTGGGACAAGTACAGGGCTCTCTTCCGGTGGTAGCGTTGATTCAGGTTATCTTTGTCCTGGAAGATTTCCTGGGAAGAGAGGGACAGGTCAGTGCCACCTCACCTGCTGGCTGAGCTCCGTTCGGCCCGAGGCATCCCACCACCCAGAGCTCTCCCTGGCCCCCAGGCAGCCCTGTCTCAGCCCCAAGGAGCTCAAAGTCGGTCAGCAGCTTGCTGCTGGCTCACCAGGCTCCAGAACTGCAGGAGACAAGAGCAGTCATGCAGCCAAACAGGGTGTGCTTGGTCTCAAGCTTTTCTTACAAGCAAGTCTGGGCAGCAAGGGGAGGTTACCAGCCTCCAAACATCTTCCTCCCTGTAACAGTCTTGGGAGCTGGGACAGAAGTGAAGTTGGGTACAAAACCAGACAGCATGCATCTCCCTGGCAGTGTTCAGGCCAGGCAGAGAGAAGGAAGATTCTGATGAGCAACTAAGATCAAACAGCTGCAAGCTCTGATAGAGCAAGAGACCAGACTGCACGCCACAGCTCCTCGTGGGAGTCACCCTGCATGTCCAGATGCTGTCACCCCACTAAGGAATGGAGAGGGCAGGGCAGGGGTCACAGAGGACAGAAGGGGACAGGGCTCCAGCAGGCCCCAGGCCATTTAGGAGGTGGCACGGCCAGACTCACCCGTGGCATGGTCACTGCAATGTCCACGTTGATCTCTGGCCTAACACAGGTACCCAGCAGGTAACTGCCCACCACCTTCAGCTCGGCTGGGGGCACAAAGTGGAACCTTCCCTTCACATTGAACGGCACTTGCAGGAACGGGACCTTCACATCCTTGGAAAGCCAGGCCTGGTCAGTGAGCTGGGAACAGACAGGACACACAAAATGCTCTAAGCATCAACAACAGCAGACGTGTGAGGACCAAGACCCCACTCCCCACATAGCTGCACCCAGAGCTTAAAGACAGTGTCCCCCTTTTTCCTCCAAGAAAAAGCAAAGTATTATTTTTTCAGCCCCTAAGAGGAGCTCTGCTTGCAGAGCAACAGCAGAGCCTACTCCTGCTCCATACAGGACAGGAGTCTTGCCACATCTTCATCACCCTGGAACATACTTCGGTTTCTGAGGTCTCTGGGATGGCGCTCAGCAGGCTGTTAATTTCACGGAGGAAGGCATCAATCCTCTTCTTCTTGGTCTCCTTTAATGTCACCTCCTTCAAAAGCTCTTCGATCTGTAGGGGGAAAGGGGACCCTCAAAGGCAGCTGCAACACTGGAATTGCTCCTGCCTTTTACCTTGTCCTCCAGCACCAACCATGAGCCTGGTGCAAAGGGCAGCTGGTCAGCTGGGGAACACACCAGTTTTGTCTCCACAAACCGTGCCTGGAGCTGGCAGTTTGATCAGTTCCTGCCATTTTCGGTGAGTTCTGGATTGCAATAATCTCCATCCCAATCAAGGTCCAGGCAAAAAACCCTGATGTAATTCACACGAGCATGGCTCTCAGGAAGGCTGCTTGTGTAACAGAGAATCAGCTGTAGAAAACAACCACACAGGTTCCCACCACAAACCAGGCCCTAAAGATCCTACCACTGACACCAGCAAGTAGCCAGAAGATCAAAGCTGTTCATCATAAAAATCAGCAATGTTAGAAACACCTGAGGGACAGGATGCCATCCAGAGGGACCCGGACAAGCTCGAAGAGTGGGCCCATGGGAATCTCATGAGGTTCAACAAAACCCAGTGCTGGTGCTGCACCTGCCTTGAGGGATGAACAGACCGAGAGCAGCCCTGCCCAGAAGGACTTGGGGGTGCTGTGGGTGAGAGGCTGGACATGCCCTGGCCGTGGCACTCACAGCCCAGAGAGCCAAACGTGTCCTGGGCTGCATCCAGAGCCCCGTGGGCAGCAGGGGAGGGAGGGGATTCTGCCCCTCTGCTCTGCTCTGCTGAGACCCACCTGGAGCACTGCATCCAGCTCTGGGGTCCCAGCACGGGAGGGACAGGGACCTGCTGGAGCGAGTCCAGAGGACGCAAACAAGACGATCAGAAGGATGGAGGATCTCTCCTACGAGGAAAGGCTGAAAGCATTGGGATTGTTCAGCCTAGAGAAACAAAGGCTCTGAGGAGACTTATTGCGGCTTTCCAGTACCTGAAATGGCTACAAGAAGGCTGGAGAGGAACTTTTTACGAGAGCATATAGTGATAGGAAAAGGTGCAATGGCTTTGAACTGAAAGTGAGTAGGTTTAGATTAAAAACTGGGACGAAATTTTTCCCTGTGAGGATGGCAAGGCACTGGCACAGGTTGCCCAGAGAAGCTGCGGACGCCGCATTTTTAAAGTGTTCAAGGCCAGGCTGCATCGGGCTCTGAGCAACCTGGTCTAGTGGAAGGTGTGCCTGGGGGAGTTGAAACTAGATGATCTTTAAGGCCCCTTCAACCCAAACTGTTCTATGTTTCTATGATCTAGCTACCAGCTAATCTTCACCTAACACGGACAGCTTGATAACCCAGGTCACCTCCGAGTCCAGGTCCCGCAGCCCCCCGCGCTCCCCCCGTGGGGCAGTGCACGGCCCCCACAGCTGACCTGCAGGCGGAGCAAGCTGGAGTGGAACAGATCCTCCGTCTCCTTCAGCTGGGTCAGCTCCTCGCTGGTCGGCGGCTTGTAGAGCTCGGCGCGGCTCAGCTTGGCCGGCTGCGGGGCTGCGGCTGTCTGGGCAGCCCTCTTCCCCCGTCGCGCCGCGCCCCCGGCGGGGAGCTCTGGGCCCTGCTCCGCCTCCTCCGCCGCCTCCGGAGAGCCCTGCGGGGAGAACACAGCACAGCATGGCTCGGTTCGGTTCGGTTCGGCTCAGATCATTCCCGCGATCGCCCCCGGCCCGGACCCGCCGCCTCTCACCGCCATGGCCGCCGCCCACGTGGACCGCCGTCACCACGTGCGGCGCCGCGCGCCCCGCCGGCGGCCGAGCGCCGCTCCCTATTGGCCGCGGGAGACAGCGCTGCGCTTCCCATTGGTCCCGCCGCCCGCGCCCCGCCCACGGGAGGCGCGTCCCCCTCGCCGCTCTGCTTCCGCAGCAATGGCGGCGCCGCCGGCAGGCTGCGTGAGCCGTGGGTTTGCCGAAATCACCGCTTTTCACCCCAAAACTGCGGCTCTCGGGGCAGTGTGACGGACTTTCGCCTTCAGGCGGGCGAGCGCGGGGCCGCCTGCGCGCCGCAGAGCCCGGTTGTAGTACTCGATGCTTGATAAGGGTGGACATACTGAACGTGGGCGGCCGAGAGCCTGAGCCGGCCTGGCCGGCAGGAACGGACACCGGGAGCCAGAAAAACCCTTCTGGCCGGGAGGAGTGAGCACCGGGAGCCATCATCCTCCTGTCCAGCTTCCGCCGGGACTGGGAAGCACACCATGAGCCTGTGGCATCCTACGCGCAGATTACTGGAGTGGGAGGAATATCCCATTTATATACATTAAATATATATGCCTTTGCAGAAGCAACTCTGAACAACAGGTCTGATCAGATTTGGTTGTCAGGGCATATAAAAGACCACACCATGTGTGTCTCTGAACAGGAGGACACAGATTTAGGACCCAGGTAATTTTAATTCTCTTTCCGGCTCTTTGGATGGCTTTTGCATAACTGCAGCCAGTTTATTCACTTCTCTACACCTTACCATGAAAGCAGGATGCTCTGTCTCCAGTGGGACTGTCCTTGTCCAGAAGACTGCTCTGGGATAACATCCCTGTCATCTCCACACTAGGTCCAAATTCCCTCTGAACCCTGGCCACACTCAGTACAGCTTTTTTCCTGCACTGTGAGAACGCTACAAGCAGGATCTGTTCAAGAGCAAATGTGTATGCATGTTAAAGAGAGAGGGCAGAAGATCACATATCCATCCTGAAGGTAAACATGGGAGTTCAGAGGACTCAGGGAAGCTGAGATCTGTCCCCCACATAGGGCCCCTAAGCCAGATCACCCCACTGCTCGTTGCCTGTTGGGGAAAAACAAGCAGGTTTAGGGTAAAAGCTAAGCTCTGTTGGATGCAGGGGGTGGGAAATAAGCTGTGTTCAGAGCATGCTGCAGCTGATATTCTCTGCCCTGCAGGTCTTTCCTGGGTCTGACATGCCTCAGAGCAGGGCAGGCTCTCACCCATCCCTCTGCCAGGGAAAGCAGAGTGATGCCATGACCTGCTGAGCTGCAGAGCTTATTTCCACACACTGCAGTATCTCTGCCTGGGAAATCAAGGTGCCAAGCTCCTGCTCAAGGCGTGGTTTCTGCTCCCACAAAAGGCTGGCACCTGACCTGCTGCTTGGCTGGGGTGGCCACCAGCATCATTGCCAAGAGCCCCTCAAGCCTCACATCCCTCCCTCATATTTAATGACTTCCACACAGGGGAAACTGCTGGAAGTGGGATCCCAGCCTTGTGGTAACTATGTTACCAGGACTCCTGCAGATGGGCATTTGGCTCCTGCTTTCCAAGGAGAGTGTCTGGAGAGCAGAGTATTTGGGGAGCACATCCCTCACACAAGCACTTGTGGCAGGGATGCAGGTGGTGGCTGTAGGTATGCCATGAGGCTTCTGGTCCCCATTACTGCTCGTGGCAGCTCCTGCCTGGCTGCTGCATCACAGCCTTTCTGTATCCCAGCCACCAGCAGCAACTTGCCCAACCCTCTCCAGAGCATCCCAGGAAAGGATTTTTGCTGATTATAACCTCCAAATAATTTTTTCCTCCACCTCAGTGGCCTGGGTCAGATCCCTCAGGCTTAACCCTGAACCTGGAGCTGGGTAGACAAACTCCCTTCATCCATCTGCATCCGTGCACACACTCCCCTGCATTCCAAAGCTGCTTCCAAAACTGACTTCCAGTTAGTGTGGCTATTTAACTCCTGTCCAGTTTTGCAAGTAATTCCTGAGTGCAGCCTCAGTGACTCCACCAAGTAAGAATCAGCTCCTAACTTTGGAGGTATTTATCCTCCCTGTTCCCAAAAAAATCCAGTTTCTTGGCTGGAGGAGCTCCTGTTCTTCCCCCTTCCTGACAGGGCCAGGACTGCCACAGTCAGCTCTGCTCCACTCCCCCAGTGATTCACTGCCAGACACCTGCGGGTGCCGTGGCCATACCTTCAATGTCAGGCTCCTCTCTTTTTTAAGGTGAGGGTAATTACAGTCCTGTGCAGGATTTTTAAGAAGGCTGGGCAAGCCAGTTTGGTCATCCCTCTCCCCAAGGACACAGCCTCGTGTTGCCTGAGAGCAGCAGGGGAGGAGGGACTCACTCAGGGGCAGGTCCAGGGTGGGTTGCTGGGGTGTCCATTGTGCAAATCCCTCAGCATCCCCCATGCATCCCTCCTGTTCCTGTAATGCCCAGCCGGTGTAGAAGAATGAGTTTGGAGTCTGTTCTGGGGGCACTGGGGGGAGTTTAGGGGACTGGGAGAACAGGACAGGTCAGCTCCTGGATGTGTCACCCCGGGGCAGCCCGGCCAGCTCTGCAGTGGGGAACAGGACCACTGATGCTTGTCCAGAACAGGTTATTTAATAAAGTATTTCAGCACATAGTGAGTCATTAATTACACCCAACCCTACAATGCTAATAGTAGTAATATTAATAAAAAAACAATTTTACTGCATTCCATACCATGTGCCTGCCCTTGCAGGCATCATGCACCTCCTCCTATTCTGCTTTGCTCAAAGAGCCCCTGCTTCTTGTTATGCTTCATCCATGCTGCCCAGAAACACCTGGGGCATTGGAGGAATGTTCCCCTGACTCTGTCCCCAGAAATCTGGGACTTCCCGGCTCAGGTGAAGCCATTCCTGGGTGGGTTTTCAACAATGGTGAGCATCCCCAAACTCTGTGTACCAGCATCTTCTCAGCATGACCTTCTGGAGCTCCAGCTTTCCTAAGAGGCACAAGACAGATGGCAACCTGGCATCAGTGCACCCCTGGGAAAATCCCACTCCAACACTGGCTATCCAGACAATGCCATCAAAATTCAAACATGGCATCTTGTAAATGGCAAAACTCCACAAAATAGTTTGCATACTTCCTTTCAAACATGTACATCACACTGCAGGAGCCATGACACAGGCCCTGGCTACCATCACTTAGATGTCCCAATCATCCAAATTTCTGATGTGTTCTACACATTTAATGCCAAGTTTCAGAAAGTTCATGATCACCAGCCTGAGGGCAAAACCCACACCCCATCCCTTCAGTCCAAGTAAATGGAACTCACATGTGAGGAGACAGCCTGCTGCCCCACACTGCGACAAGCTGGTGACAAGCTGAAATATCTCCCGGGAGATAACAGCACTGGTGGGACCAGCAGGCTGGGGACAAGTTTTTTCTCTCCACACTGGGTTACTTCTGTTTCCATCTGTTTCTCACTGGGTTCACCCGTGCTGATGGAGCAGGGCTGTCCTTTACCCTGGGACGCAGGGAAGGTTGGGGTTGATGTTGAACCACTCTGTGATTGCTGGTATCTCTAAAGCAAGAGTTTCAGAAGAATAAAGAGATTGCTGCTTCCCACCATTTCTTTACTCTTGGCAAAATTGAAAAACCTTGGGGTGGTTTTCAGATCTGATTCTTGGTTTGGTTTTTTTTTTCAAGAGACAGAATCCCTTTGTCCCGCCAAAGCTGTTCGCAGACAGGATGCTAGATTACAGCCTGGCATCCTCCTGCACACAGCTTTGGAACCCACTGAGCTGGCAGAGGGGCCACTGGGAGCATGTGGAACCACACGCTCGGTGCTGTCTTTTCCTGGGAGCAACACCTGAGCACCTCCAGCCCTCAGCCCACCCTGGCGGTGACGCCCTCCAGCACACGGCTCAAAGCGCACGACTGCACCTCCGCACGCACACCTGTGTACACACACACCCCCGCTCCTTCGGCTCCAGCCTCAGGAATGCTGCCGGCATCACGCGCAGCTGCCAGGAAGGGGCTGCGGTCGGTGCTGCTGCCGAGCAGGTTTAGCGGTCACATTGATCCCGACTTGTGCTCTGTCCGCTTAACTCCCGCACCACCTTGTCCCCTCCTGGGGTCTTCCCAAAAACACCGCTGCTGTGGAAGGGCTTCACTCCTCTGGCATCTGTGGAGAGCTAAACTTGTAAAAAAAACCTTGGCACAACTCTGTAGCTTGGCATCACCCGCAGGTGTCTGCAGGCAAAGCCAGTTCCTGCTCAGCGCTCCCGGCTCCAAGACTTTTTTCCCCTAATTCTCTTTGGCCGCCCCATGGTTTTTTTTTTCCCAAGTACCCCGAAACCTCATCCCAGTCATAACACCTCGACATGGCACTTCTCACTGCCTGGTGGTTTCACCCAGATTTGATGGAGTTTCTTGCTTCTTCTGTGGAGAGGGGGCTGTGTCCCACTCCATTAAATCTACATTTTATTGTAGGGTTAAATAGTTCCTCCCTTTGGTTTCTGAAGTACTTTCAAGTGTTTCAAATTTTCAAGCATTAACACGTGACAGAGTCATTTGTAACTCCCAAAAATAACCTGGTACACAGGCTAATGACACACTCCCATAATGTTTGACTGTCCATCCCAAGTATGGCTGTATCACAGAAACACGTAGCCACAGAGCAATCTTCACAGTGGCCAAGAGGTGGGGAACTTCATCAGGGCAAAGGGATACGGTAAAGTAGGTGTTTGTAGTCATTGAAATTTTAAACCAAACCTCGAGGGCTTCACCCCAGGGTTCAGGCAGACACCCAGCACATTCCTGGCAGCCAAAAAAATAAGGTCCAGGGCCTGTGGAACGGGGTCAGAGGGATACCCAGGTCCCTCCTGGTGCTCAGGGACCACCCAGGTAAAACAGTGTTGCATGGATTAAAACGAGCCTCAATCATCACTCCTTTCTTGGATGGATGATTGTTTGCTAAGTCTCACCTGGTTCACTAAGTCTCAGCCATCTGCATTGGGATATAGAAAGTACTTTGCATCACCTCCACCAGCAGAAGCAGCAGCTTCAGGGCTTTACAAGGGCAATGCCGAGGTTCACAGGATGGTACAACAGCCACATCTCTCCTGGGGGGGGGTCAAATGCTGGGATGGTGTGTTAGACACCCTTTCTGATGGAAAAAAAAAAAAGAAAGGCTTAACCAATCCATATGTATATGTCAGGGGCAGAGAGGAAGACACTGATTTTGGCTGTCCAAAGTCAGTGTCTGGAAGCTTGATCTCAAAACTGTGGTGATCTGAGTTACACAAAGAGAGCTAATGGGAAGTTGATATGCTTTGAAATGTACCAGCAGTGTTTTGCCTCCTCTTAAATTACCAATTTGCCTTTTGCGTAGATTGTTTTGTGTACCTTGTTTTTATTCTCTGGTCACTTTGTTTGCTTTATGCAACAGGCAAGAGAGCAAATTTACCTTATTTCCTGTCTGTTGCCTGGTTGGCTTTACACATAGCAACAAGGAGGAGGAACCCTTTTCTTTTTTTTTTCTGGTAGTAAAAAACAACCTGCAGTCTCTAAAAATCACATCAGAGACACTGAAGGAAAGGAAAAGCTCTGCCCCCTTTTCTCTTGCAGTCATGTCATGTCTTATCAGGGATGAGTGGTTTGCCTTGCCTGTCCCACCAAAGCAGCCCTTGGCAATCTCCCTGCGGTAGAATAGTGCTCTGTTTCCCAACCACAACAGAAAAAATTCAGTCTCCAGGGCAGCTCCTGAGACAAGAGGGAGAGGAGACAGCTAGGAACATGCAAATGTGAGTTTTATTTATTTATGGCTTAAACTTCTGAGTGCCAAATCGCCTGGCAATGTGAGTGCCCTCCCTGCCTTTCATCCAAACCCAGCTTGCATATTGCTGAGACAACGTCAGCAGAGGTGATGGTGGTGACGATGATGATGATGATGATGATGATGACTTGATTAATTGAAATATTCAAGCACACATGACTCAGATTTAACAGCTCTGGCCTTTTTTATTCTTTGGTCCAGCCTCCCCATTCCAATGACTCTTCAAGACAGGTATGTCACATCCTCATTCACCTGATGGGGAACAGAGGCAAGGCAGTGGAGGGTTTTGCTGGAGTGCAAATTCAGGAGTTCAGGAAGGGCATTCAGGAAGTTCCATCACAGTTCTCCATTTTGCTTCTGCTTCTCATGGAAACAGAGATTAAGCAACAGTGTTGACTGTGTCTCTGCCACATCCCTCCTAGTTTGTGATTTTCAGCCCACAGGGGCTGCCTCACCTCCTTATGCAGGTGTTTCAGAGCTGTTTTGTGGAATTTGGCGGCTCAGGTGGGAGAAGGAGAAAGACCAAAGTCTTCCACCATGGGGAGGAAGATAGTGAGGCACTCTGAACCACATTGCCAGCCCCTCAAGGCTCCACCTAAGATGGTGCTACCAGAAACCAGCTTCAAAGATCTGCTGCTCCAGGAACACTTTGCAGAAGACTTACCCTGTGGGTGTTGAATCCTCCTTTTGCACAGAGATGAGTCCCCAGCATGTGGCCTCACCCCATGGTGTGCTTTTGGGCCGGAAGGGAGAAGCACTCTGGCTTTGGGCTGGGATGAACCCCTCTTTTCTGGCCCCTACCGCCCCTGCAAGGCTGGTCTGTGAGCCAGAGCTGTCATCTGCTCAGGTCAAGACACCTTTGAGGTCTACATGAGGGTTCTTCCACCAAAATAAAAACTGGGCATCAGCTTTGGGGAATCTGGGCAAATCTTTGCTGACCTTTAGCCTGAGGTTTGACCTCAAAGAGTAGGAGTCACCTGTCTTGGCTTAGACACCAGGGAGAGACATGCCCCAAGATGAGTCAGGGGAGCACAGCATGAGGCCAGATGCCTCCTGGAGGTGCTGAAGGCTGCACAGAGAGCTGAGGGCTTTGTGCTGTCTAACATTCAGGTGGATCCAAAAGACCCAAAACCCAGGGATGACAGGCATGCCTCCCAGCTGAACATTCTCATTCTGATACCCTATCCTGCCCTGTTGTGTGTTACCAAGCCATGGGCAAATGGCTTCCTCGTCCCCTGGGAGATGAGCCTGTGTCCTGACACAGGCTAGTTACTGTACCCAAGTTTTATGCTGGAGGTGAATGACTCTGCTGTCATTTAGGGTTTCCTTTGCCTCCCCTCTACTTGGCGTGGGAAGAAACACAAAGAGACAGATCCTGTAGGAAGCAAGTCTTGCAGTCTGAGGACAGCAGCAACATCCAGGGAAGAAAGTATGGGCATGGGACAATTTAAAGCCATCTGGCAGATGGTGGGCATCTCACTTTGGGGAATTTCCCTTTCGTTTGTTTTTAAACAATCTGTGGAGTTATACCCAAGACTCATGGAGCTTTTTATGAAAGGAATGGAGACAAAAAGGAAACCATTTTCAGATGATCATAGCACTATAAGGTCTTTGTGTCCATAGGAGGAACAGCTGTGCAGGCTGGGAATCTTCCGTAACTAAAAGACAACACAGGAAAGGTTATAATACAGCCTGCAAAGTTACAAGGGGCAGAGTCTGATTGGATAGAAAAGGACCATTTATCATCCTCTGCATTGTGAGGTGAGGGCATTAAAAAAAAACTATCAGGTGGCAGGATCACAACAAGCCCAAGGAAATGATTCTGCACCCAAACAGGTCATTAGACTGGGCAGCTGTTTGGCACAGGATGTTGCAAATGCTTAAAATTTATCCGCCTTCAAAAATAACTAAACAAATTAATGGGAGAAAAATTTACTGAAGCCTCTTATGTACAAGGACACTTCTGACTCAGGGAGTCTGAGTCACAAAAAAATGTTGGAGGTTGAGGAAATATTCTGGGGAAGTATCACTTGTCCTTACACCCTTCCAAGGGTGGACTTGCATGAAGAGAAGTGCTGGCATAGATGAGTCCTTGTGGGCTATTTCTAGATTCCAGAACAGGGAAGCTCCCAGCACTGAAACTTGGTGTTGGCCATGACAAGTTTGCTATCTACCTGTGTGAGTCTGCCCCAAGATCTCACTACTGTGCTGTGCTGTGCAAAGCATCTCCTGGAGGTTCGGGGGGGACTGGACACGTGGCCCCCAGCAGGTGGGGACAGAAGATAGTTGCCTATCGGGACCTGTGCAAGCAGGTCCCTGGAGATAAGGCAGTGTCTGGGGAATCACTGAGTGCAGTGCCTTGATAGAGCAGCAGCTGCTGGCTCTCCAGCTAAGAAACCAAGCCTGAAGGTCATGAGATAAAGTGAGGGCAGAGTGAAACCATGACCTGGCAGTGAGAATTTCCAAATTTCCTTTTTCGTTCCTGTGACACAGGAAAATGAGATAAAAAGGGAAAATATTCAAAGCAATACATACCCCAAGGGGGGACAGCTCATCCCAGCTGACCCAGACCCAGCTGCAAGGTCAGTCTCTGAAAGCTTGTGCACTATCTTCATGGTCTTCACGGTCAAGATGCCCTGAGACCTGTATGAGGAATGCATTGGCAGGAGCAGAATTCAACGTCACACCAACAGATAGGAGCACTTTTCAATCTTCTGGGCTGTTCTTACATCTGTGTCTATGAAAGAGGCAAGTTCGCTGGCCCCAAAAAGCCTCCAAGTCTCCAAGCCTTCCATTACCCCCATATTAGTATTTTCCATTGGGTGGCTGTTCACTGTACCCTGTACACCAAGGGCTCTGCAAAGCATTGTCATCCCTCTCTCTGTGTGCAAAGCATCTCTGGTGCAGCCAGTGTCAGTGCTGAGAGAGAGCCTCAAACCCTCGGGTCTCGCTCAGCAACGCCCTCCAACGCCAATAAAATATGGCTCAAATGGACCCATTGCCAAACTGATGACCGTGAAACACAGGTAGGAATGGGATGCCATCCAGAGGGACCTGGACGAGCTCGAAGAGCGGGCCCATGAGAATCTCATGCGGTTCAACAAGGCCATGTGCACCTGGGTTGGGGCAACCCCCAGTACCAGCCCAGGCTGGGCATGAACAGACCGAGAGCAGCCCTGCCCAGAAGGACTTGGGAGTGCTGTGGGTGAGAGGCTGGACATGCCCCGGCCATGGCACTCACAGCCCAGAGAGCCAAATGTGTCCTGGGCTGCATCCAGAGCCCCGTGGGCAGCAGGGGAGGGAGGGGATTCTGCCCCTCTGCTCCGCTCTGCTGAGACCCACCTGGAGCACTGCATCCAGCTCTGAGTCCCTGGTATAAAAAAAGCACAGACCTGCGTGGTGGTTTTGGCTGAGGTAGAGTTAATTTCTTCACAGTTGGTTTTCCTCACACTTATGAGGCTGTGTTTTGAGTTTGTGCTGAACACATGTTGATAATATAGACATGTTTTTGTTATTGCTGAGCAGTAACAAAGAGCCAAAGCCTTTTCTGCTTCTCATATGGCCACGCCAGCGAGGAGACTGGGGGTCCACAGGAGGCTGGGAGTAGACGCAGCCAAGACAGGTGACCCCAGCTGACCAAAGGGGTATTCCAGACCATATGAAATCATGCTCAGTATATAAAGTGTGGGGAAGAGGGAGGTAGGGAGACATTTGGAGTGATGGCATTTGTCTTCCCAAGTAACCATTACATGTGATGGAGCCCTGCTCTCCTGGAGATGGCTGAACACCTGCCTGCCCGTGGGAAGCAGTGGATTAACTCCTTGTTTTGCTTTGCTTGCGTGCATGGCTTTCGCTTTTCCTATTAAACTGTCTTTATCTCAAGCCACAGGTTTTCTCACTTTTACTCATTCGATTCTCTCCCCAATCCCACCAGAGAGAGTGGCTGCCTGGGGCTTGCTGCTGGCTGGGCTTAAACCACTGCAACCTGTCAGAGAGGCGGTGGATGCCCTGTCCCTGGAAACATCAATACCAGGCTGGACAAGGCTCTGAGCAACCTGTTCTAGTTGAAGATGTCCCTGCTCACTTCTCGGGGATGGAACCAGACGACCTCTAAAGGTCCCTTTTCAACCCAAGCCATTCTGATTCCATGATTCAATAAGTGAGAAGCCTTTCATCTTCTCCTGCTTTACCAAGCTTTTGGAAATACCCCCATGGATTAGAACAGCCAGGAGTCTCACAGCCTCCTGTTTTCCAAGAGCCCCAGATAAAATATTACTCAAATGGCTTTTATTATTTATTAATCAACAGGATATGAGGAGTAACAGCAGGGTAATTTGATTGTGCTCTGTTATCAGATCTTTTGACAGCTTTTGCAGGTTTTTAGACAGTGAGTAGATGTGAAAGAATCATATATGTATATATATTTCACATATATATGTGAAAGTCACTGTGTGGGTGACTGTAAACAAAAAGGAGGGTAGGGCAGTAGAGTCAATGGGACAATATTTTCACATGTATGAAAAAAACCCACAGAAAAATGCCCTGTGACACTGAAAACTGCTCTGGAAGAAGCAGCTTTATATTGTTTTAGGACAAGCTAGGCATGCTGTTTGCAAACCCTCCCTTCTAATTTCTCTTGCTCATAAGCATTCAGGTAAATGAAAATATGTCTCACTCTAGGGAAGAACTCTGCATTTCTGAAGCTGAGCACTTGTTCTGATGCTTAGGGAAGGATCTGAATGTCCTGGCAATGCTCACCAGTGCTGCACTTAAAGAAAATAAAAGAGATAAATACATTAAAAATGGATGCTGAGAGAAAAACATGCTTGAGGTGGAGAAAGGCTTTTATCTAAGTTTTGTGGCCTTCGTGGAATGTTGGCTGCTTGTTTGCAGAGAGAAGAATTCACTCCTTGGAAAGTCCTTACTGCTTCCTCTGGTTCCCATTTTGCAGTCCCTGCTCTGTACACTTTTCCTGTGGAGGGAGATGTTTTCAGGCCTCCACCCCACAGGGCTTTTCTGCTTTACCCTGCTCTCACACCGAAGGGGCAGCATGAAGGGAGAAATAGTTAAAACTTGCCCTTTTTTGGTTCTTCTTGACCACTGGCAAGTATATTCACAGTTTTTTTAACTTCCCCAACACAAGAGCAAACAAAGAGCCTTTGATTATCTTGGACATAAGGGGATGCAGACCCACAGGACCAGACTGCAGCCAGCTCACACAGCCAAAAGCCTCCCCTGAAGCATCAGTGAGTGTCAAAGACAAGAAGAAAAGCATATTAATTTAAAGCACTGTGCAAACGAGGGTCCAGATGCAAAGACTTGGCTTGGTTCTTAAACTCCCTCCCTCCTACTCTTCTAGACCCTTGAAATGTCCACATGTAGGAAAAACAAACCCATTTGAGATAAAAACCACAGCTTATAGTTTGGGAAAGCATCAGAGCCTTCTCCACCTTTAAAATGGGAATTCTGCAGACTGGACTGGCCTGATGTGCATCCAGACACAGTTGGCTCTTTTTGCACCCTTCCTGCCCTTGAATTGACAGCTGAAGGTTAGAAGAGGGGAAAAACCCATCACACAGGCCAGGCAGAAGATCTGAGATGTGATAGATGGGACAAGGAAATGGGATGTGCCAAACCTACCGTGAATTGAGAGCTTCAGGTTGGTGTGGCCAACGGGTTTCCTGCAGGATGGAGAAGCATGAGAGTAATTAATGGAAATCTCACAGCAGGTAAACGAGTCTGGAGGAGATTTACCTGGCCCTGCAGGCAGCTGTAGATGGGGATTGAGATGTTGGCACAACAAAGCATTGAAGGACAGCACCTGCAGGGCACAGCCATGCTCTGCCCTGTCCATGTGCCCCAGGGACCCTCTTGCAAGTCTGAGCCCTCCAGCTTCAGTTACAAAAACAGGATAGGAATATAACTGGGGTTGCTGCATGGTCTGCAGCAGGGTGGTGATGGAGCAGGGGAAACCAGCAAGGGATGGCTGGAGGCGACAGGAGTGCAGAGGAACTGGTGGAGCCAAAAGGAAGAAGATCAAACCCCTGAACAGTCCCTGCGGGCTCCCACCCCTCTCTTCTCTGGTGGGGTGTGTGAGCACTGCTTTCCAACATGGACAACGCTGGAGGGTTTCAGCCTTGTGAGCTCAGTGGTTTTCTATTTTTTTTTTTAAGACCCCATTGAGGCTCTTCCCAAATTTCCACAGGACAGCAAGCCCCAGGGTGGAGATGACAGCACTTCTCAGCATGCTCACGCCGGGCAGGAAGGCTTCTCCAGACTTGTTCACCTGTCTGGGAAATTTGCATTAATTATCCTCCCAGTGATTCAGGCTCCTGCAGGAAAGTTCAGCCTCTCCCTCTCCACATATGAGTGAGCAGAGCCGTTTTCAGGACCGTTGCAAGGGTGTTCCCCTGCCCAGTTCTGCTTCACACCCACCACAGTGTGGTTTCCAGAGCTTACAGCCTACAAGTGCACACAGCAGAGTGAGACACTGCATGTGCCACACAAGCCCTACAAGCAGTTTTTCAGAGGAACATCTCATTTTTAGGAAGTTGGAGGTGGAGATGCTAAGGGAGGATCCTCTACCCCAAACCCTCTCTGGACCTTTTCACCCAAGGGATTCTCTCTGCTCTTCAGCCACCCAAGCCTGCTGCCCATGCCTTGGGCTTGGTACTTAGGCTGCAGTTTGGTTTCCTTCCTCTGGATCTGTTCATATTTATTGTGGAAAGGGTCATGAAAAGGCCAAATTCAGCCTCAGCAAAGCAAGGTCCAACTCAACTCACTTGGCCCTCCCTGTTTCCTAATGGAAATTCTTCTTGTGGTCAGTTTTCAAGGCCTCAGGCAGGACCTGAGCTGGGCCTCTTCACCTACGCCTTGGCCCTGCATTTTAGAGTTACTGGCAGAAGGTGAATGCATTGCTGCTGGAGAGCAGCCCACGGAGACCACCCAAGGTATGGCAGCGAGTGAGAGCATTGTAAGCTCAGGTGATAGCAGCTCATATCGTGCCATTCAGCACGGAACACGGTGTTGGTGTCCCCAAGCCAGGAATGACATGAGACCAGAGAGCTTCCTCCTCCCTCTCACTCTCCTTCTGCAAAATGTTGTCCCTCACCATGGCTTCTACCCAAATACAAGGAGCTGTCTGCTCTGAGGGTAAAAGCAGGGTCTGGTGGATCCACCAGGCAGCTGCTGTGTGGGCTCCAGCTCCTTCGCTCTGCTGCCAGTGCCTGGCTAACACAGATGTCTCATCCCCAGAAATGGGTTCAGCTGTTAGTCCCTGCTTGATGGTCACCCACTCTCAAGGGATGGCCAGTCCTGCAGAGCTGACCCTGCAGGCAAGATGAAGGTGAAACACTGGGGATGTTGGCCTAGGCTGATGCCTCTCCCAGAGCACATCCCTTGCTACCTTATCCCAGTGATGCTGGCATTCACACTGTCTCAGCCACACCAGAATGCTGGAGACAGGGATGTCTTGTGCAACAAGAAGAACTTAAAATTCCAGCTCCCAACACAGAAACTGTTCCTGGGACTGAACAATATGGATATCCCAATCACAGCCCCATCAATAAAGAATTATGTTCCACAGATTGCTGCTTTGGAGGGGGGTAACAGTCACTTAAGGCTTCAACAGAATCCTGATGGGTCTCTTCCAGCCCAGCATTTTCTATGATTCTGTGAGATCATGAGTCTCTGAGGACCACAGCACGTACCACCACCCCTGTGGGCAGCTGGAGGACTGTCCCTATAGCTGGCAGCTTGAAAAGGCTCAGATATTCTGCACACTGAGCCCAGAATGGAAGGTGTAAGGTGACCTGAACAGCCAGGTACACAAACTCTTGGAAATTCAAACCACTGTCTGGCAGGCATAAGGTCACGGTCGTAACACTTCTCAGACCCTGGAATCACAGCTGAAATAGCATTGTAATGCACTTATAATTTATTCATCAGCTGAATGGGAGCAGCAGGCATTGTGTCGGCACTCTTTTATCAAGGCCCTGTGATGGACTTCATCCATTTTAAAAGAGCAAACTGGAGTTGAAAGGCAAAAAAAAAAAAAGTAAAGCCAACTTTATTCAAATTAAAACAAGCAGAAAAAAGGCCAAATCAAAATAGTGAAAAAGAAAAAGCTCCACTAAAGATCTGTTTTTCTCTTCATTTTTCTTCTGCTTTGCTCTGACTCTTCCAAACTTTGCATTACTCTGCTGGTGGCTACTTTGATGTAGGAGGCTCCTGTTAACCCAGATGCTGCTGACTGATGCTCAAAAGCATCTTTTCATCCCTGTGATGAGTTCTGCCTGAGGATCAGCTTGCCCCATTTTTAGGTGAAAGAGAGCCAGAAGGAGAATTGCGGACAGACTTTTATTCTCAAAGACTGACTTTGCTTCTTTTGAGTACTCTGATGCTCTGCTCCCCAGATAGAGGAACCTATATAGGTGTCAATGTGAAGGTGAGGGCTCTTGTACAATTGGTTTTTTGGTTGGTTTTTTTTTTTTTTGGGTGAGAATCATCCCATGCAGTAATACTTGGGCAGCAGTTCACTTGGGCAGCAGAGCAGATAATCACACTGATTTCCCTCACTAAATGCTCGGAGAGTTTTTGGGGAAATCTTTCCTTAGCATCAGGGCATTTGTGTCAGAGCTGAGATCCATCAAGACGGTGCTTGTCTGTCCTCTGGTCTGGGACTGAGGTATCTAGTGCAAATAAAAGAAGTAACCCCAGATTCTTCTCTTACTGGTTTCTCCAGGACAGCAAAACCAGCCTGCAAACCCCAGGGGCTGTTTCCCCTCATCCCCTGGGCAATGTGTGCTGCTGCTGTGGGAATGATGGGCTGCCAACAGCTCTGTGGCCTTGGCTGGAGATTTGCACCCAGCCAGGGCAATGGCAGTCCAGGAAAGAGACAGAGGAAATAATCCTGGCCTCTCTCTTTGTCTTCCATATTCCTATAGTGGTCTTGGCAAGAAAAAACAGGGTAAGATTTGGGCGGGAGGGAGACCTATCAGCTCTCTAAGAGGAAGGGGAGCTCGGTCCAGAGCTGAGCCACATTGACCTAGGAGCATGTGAACTTCCACTTTGGGCAGTCCGAAGGACAAACACTAAAGAACTGGTTGGACAAATATGTCTTAGGCTGTTTAGAACCAACTTTGGGGCAGGACAGTGATGAGGTGGACCTCCAGGTGTCCTGCTCTGTTTCAGTACAGCCCAAGGAACAGCTGCTTGTTCTTTGAGCTACAAAGGGCTCCTGGTGGGGTAGCTGTAAGCTAAGCAGAACTCCTGCCCCCTGCCTGATCTTCTTCATCACTTCACCATCTGATTTGCTGGGGTAAGAAGGTGTTAAAGTCCAGCCCAGAGTCCCCAGGATCCCTGTTGATGGTTTCACCAAAGCACAGAAGTAGGGAAGAAGCAGGAGGAGCAGAAATGGTGTTGACAGTGTTGATGGTGTTGATGATACTGTCTTTTATCCCAGGTGAATACAGTTCCCCTGGGGAAGAAGCAGGTATCTCATCCTTTGAGCCACTCAGGAAAGAAATTAGATAAAACACAGAAAAGTATCATGTGAGAGGATTCTGTCCTAAGAATGGAGTCACACAGGCACTCCCACATCTTCCCACCTCTTGTCCTCTCTCTCTGACAGCTCATGGAGCAGTAACCCTCTAATGTGACACCAAGACAGGTTTGCATTTTCAAAGCTTCTGCTGTTGCTAAGCAGAGGAGTTAACTCTCAGTTTGTCATCCTTCAGGAATACAGCTCACAGGAAGAAAGAAAGAAATGAGGAAGAGAGATATTAAAAACAGCTGAAAAGAACAAAGAGAAGAAGTTTTCAACGCAGATTTAACCTATTGCACTGGTGGTACCCTGAGGTCCAGTTGAAAGCAACAAGTTCTGCTGCCAGAGACTGGATTAATGGTGTGTGTAGCCTCCTCCTCTCCCAGTGAGACCTCCCCTTCCTGGAGCCCCATGTTCCTACATCAGACTCTATTTCTTGTTCTTTGAGCTCAAAGAATAAACTGATTCATTCAGGTAAAAATAAAAGAAAATAGAAGAAGGAACAAAACTGTTTGTGGCAGAGCCCTACTTGCAGGCGAGCAGTGACCATCCATGGGAGAGCAGCTGGAGGAGGAGGAGGAGAAGGCTTCATCCTTCCATTATCGGAGATGATTAGAGGGGAGAAATGCCATAAGATAAATCAAAAAAGTTATGCTAGCCCCAGGGCAGCCTGGGCTCAGGGAAGGGGGCACCAGGCAGAGCAGCTGAGCCTCCCTGGAAGCACAGGCAGAAATGCAGGCAGGAGCCTTGGAGGGGGCTGCCGGGCTCCACAGGCTTCAAAATGCTCTATTGCTTCAACAGTTTCTATTTTCTTTGGGTGCTGAATGTTTTTGCGGGAGAGGGAAAGAAAAATCAGAGGCAAAAAGACCAATATTCTTTCTAAAAGCAGACTCGATGGAAAATTTGCAGTCTGTTCTCTTGAATACACCAGGGCTTGCTTTACTTTCTGCCTTGCATGATTACATCTTGCATTAACATTCAAGACAGGCAGCAGGCGGAGATAAATCCTCAATAACTCCAAACTTTGTTTCTCCCATCTCTTCCAGCATTAGGCAGGTGCAGACAAAGCCCGTGCTGGAGGCTGGCTGCAAGAAAAGATGTTTTGAGGCCAGTGCAGTACCAAAAGAGCTTGGGTCCTGTACATTTTTCTCCAAGCATGAGCAAATCCATGTTTTACCAGCAAGCTAGGATGCCCTATTAACAGAGCAGGTATTTGCTGGCTGGCATCAGCACAGAAGTCACAGCACGTGTTATGTCCATCAGCTAAAGACAATTTAAGAAGGATGCGAAGATCCGTGAATATGTCCTGAGGAGTGCAACAAAGGTGGTGAAAAGGCTGGAAGAATGTCCTTTGAGGAGCAGCTGAGGACTTTGGGGTTGTCCAGTTTGGAGAAAGGGGGCAAAGGGGGCTCAGGGTAATGCTCTATACAGATTCCTGAAGAGGGGAAGTGGAGAGGGAAATACTGAACTCTTCCTGGTATCCAGTGATTGGACATGTGGGAATGGCTCAAAGATGTGCCAAGAGAGGTTTAGACTTGATATCAGGAAGCATTTCTTTGCAGAGTGGGTGGACAGACATTGGAACAGGCTTCTTAGTGAGGTGGCCAATGCTCCCAGCCTGTCAGTGTTTAAGGGACATTTGGATAATGCCCTGAACAACATTCCTGAACTTTTGGTCAGCCCTGAATTGGTCAGGCAGTTGAACTGGATGATTGCTGTAGTCCCTTCCAACAGAAATAGTCAATTCTTTTCTGTCCTATTCCACTGACATAAATAAAAAGAATATGGGATCAAACTTCCACCAGAAAACACACACAGCATGGTACTGCCCAGCCTCCAAGGAGCTTCTCTGACAAACAGTGTTTCATGATCCAGCCCTCCAGCCCCCTGCTGAGGAAGTGAGAGCTGAATTAAGCAGCTTTCAGTAAATCTGAGCTCACTCCAAGGTGGTAAAGAGTGAGCGACAGCCGCTGACCCATGCCAGTGGCTGACCTGTCCCTGTAGGGGAACACACTCTATTTCAGCAGCCAGGCAAGCTGCAGATGGACAAGGGATGTTCCTCCATATCACCCCTGTGGCACTGAGCAAGAACTCATCCCAGCTCATGAGATAATTGATGCCAGTCGCCACAAGGACATTGTCTGGGGTGAGCTGGGATTTTGCAAGGGCTGGAGCATTTTATAGCCTGGAGGCAATCACAAGCCCTGGAATGGGTACCACTGCCAGCGCTAGGGCAGCTTTGAAGAGGTTTTCCCCAGAGTCACCACCTTTGGGGGCGAATCTGGGGAAAACTCAAGAGGCAGGAGAAGGGCAAGCAGAGCAGTCTCCGGGACAAGGGGGAGGATGCCTTGCTTTTTACGGGGAAGCAGCAAATTTGTCCTGGGAGCAGCTGGAGCTTGGGGAAAACCATCTGCTTCCTGCTCTCCTCCCTGGGCCAAGGTCTGGAGAGGGAGCCAGAGCCAAGGCTGCCAAGGGCCAGGGAGAGACTTCAAGGTCCCCCTGCAGCACAGGCTGCCCCAGCTGCATGATCTCCCACCAGCGCAGGGGGCCCTGGCTGTCAGTCCTGTGCCTTTGGGAAAGTCCATGGCTTTAGAAAAAGGAGGAGATTGATCCAGTGGTCACCCATGCCTACAGGGTTGTCATCAGGATGGGAAAAGATGGGAGGTGAAGGGGGCAAAGAAGAAGATTAAAGCTATGTAATGACATAGGGATGATGGGATACATCATCCAAACTGTTTGTCCAAGGATCAGGTGCCTCTGTGAGGTGGCCTGAGCCCTGACATGTGCAGAAGGATGAAAGAAATGCCAAGCAGAAATGGGTCATCCTCTTCCTGGACAATTACTGTTATTTTTCTTTATTTTTTTAATTAATATTTTTTATGTTATTCATTAAATACTCACTAAGGAATGGGTGCTGGCTCATGTTTACTGGTTGATATATCTCTACACTTCTGCAAGCATTTTTCACCCTTACCCAAGCCAGGGAATGGGAGGAAGGCTCGAAATGGCATGTTCTGGTGTGACCACACCACACATCTGTGGAGAATGTGAAAACCACATGTTGGGGTGAGGGATGGCAGCTGCCTATTTGTGTCCTACTGCAGCTTGGGAGCTGCTGCACGATTTTTATGGGGCCCTGAGTCATGTGAGTTCACTCCTCAAAAACCATGCTCTGTAAAAACCATCTGGTTTGTGACCATGGATGCCTGTCAGTGGGCCAGCCATGCCCTGTTGTACCCACTCATGCCCTGTGACTATCTGGACAGGCTGGATGGATGGACCAATTGCGTGAGGTTCAATAAGGCCAAGTGCCAGGTCCTGTCCCTGGGTCGTAACAACCCCTGTAGCTCCAGGCTGGGGGCAGAATGGCTGGAAAGCTGCTGAGTGGGAAAGGACCTGGGGACTGCTCAACAGCAGCTGAACATGAGACAACAGCAGTGTCCCCAGGTGGGCAAGAAGGCCAACGGTATCCTGGTTTGGATCAATAATAATACAAGCAGCAGGATTAGGGAAATTATTCTTCCCCTGTACTTGGCACTGGCGAGTCACCTCAAGTGCTGTGTCCAGTTCTGGGCCCCTCAATCCAGGAAGAAGATTGAGGTGCTGGAGCAAGTTCAGAGAAGGGCAGTGGAACTGGTGAAGGGTCTGGAGTCCATATCCTGGGAGGGGCGGCTGAGGGAGCTGGGGGTGTTTAGCCTGGAGAAGAGGAGGCTTAAGGGGGACCTTATCACTGTCTGCAACTCCCTGACAGGAGGGTGTAACTGGGGGTCAATCTCTTCTCCCAGGCAACCAGTGACAGGATGAGGGGATGTAGAATCATAGAATCACAAAATAAGCTGAGTTGGAAGGGACCCATCAGGATCATCGAGTCCAGCTCCTGGCCCTGCACAGGGCACCCCAAGAGTCATACACTGTACCTGAGAGCATTGTCCAAATGCTTCTTGAACTGTGTCAGGCTTGGTGTTGTGTCCCCTTCCCCGGGGAGCCTGTTCCAGTGCCCAACCACCCTCTGGTGAAAAACTTTTTCCTGATATACAACCTAACCCTCTCCTGGCACAGCTTGATGCCATTCCCTCAGGTCTTGTCACTGGTCACCACAGAGATCAGTGCCTGGCCCTTCTCTGCCCCTCACAAGGAAGGTATAACTGCAATGAGGTCTCCCCTCAGTCTCCACTTCTCCAGGCTGAACAGACCGAGTGACCTCAGCCACTCCTCACATGGCTTCTCCTCCAGACCCTTTCACCACCATCACTGCCCTCCTTTGGGCACTCGCTGATGGCTTCATGTCTCAAGCTGTGCCAGGGAAGGCTTACACTGGATGTTAGGAAGAATTTCATCACAGAAGGGGTCATTATACATTGGAACGGACTGCCCAAGGGGGTGGTGGAGTCACTGTCTCTGGAGGCGTTTAAGGAAAGACGGGACGTGGCACTCAGTTGTGGTGTTGGGTCACAGGGTGGACTCGATACTCTCACATATCTTTTCCAAACGGATCGATTCTGTGATTTTGTGACCCTCACGCTGCACCACCCCCTGCGTCCCACGCCCACGCCCACTTCACCACGTGACTCTCCCCCTCCCCGGGGGACGGCGGCCCCTTTAAAGGCACGCGGCGAGGGGCGTGGCACGCGGCGAGCGCGTGCGGCGGGGCGTGGCCTGACTATGCGCCGGGGCACGGCCGGGCGTGCGGCGGGGGCGTGGCCCGGGCGCT